>JAOTOL010001292.1:490000-568084 GCA_034440575.1 Imbricaverruca yamaguchii | reverse complement strand
TGGCATAGGACATTTTTTAGGCGATCTGATTTATAATCCATCACCGTTTCCTAATCTCAGCATTTTATGATGCAAGATGTACTTTCACAGTGGAGGGAAATCCAGTTATTTTGTTGTTTTTTTGCACAATATTAAATTTTGCAGCAAAAGGTGGAGAGTTAGTCCACTAACTAGACCTAATCTGCTTCTTTGCAGTACAAAATACTCTGTTTAACATCAACTAAGTGTTCTATACATCATGGTGTTTACTTCTTTCTTCTTCTTTTTTCCTTTAGCTTTCTTATGAACATGAAAACAGCATGGCTTATTTGGGGGCGAAATTAACATGGGGGGAGGGCAGGATCAACATTGGTGGGGCCATGGCCCCCACAAAAGATGCAAATCAACGCCCCTGCTTGGACCTTGATAAAACCTTACATCGCCTAAACCAAGCACACATGGAACACCTAAACGCAACAACACACAGACACATACACACACCTGGGTTTCATGTTGACACCTCCATAAACACACACGGATCATACACCTTGAGATGGGCTTATGTTAATGTGTGTACGTATTTTACGAGTAGATACATATTGTGATGTACAAAGTGAAGGCCCCTGGGTAAAATATATACCGTGCAAATTTGAATCCATTTAATTGTTCTATGAATAGCGTGAAGTTATATTGCGTCATTTTCTCAGGATTTTCACTACATAAAGGAAACAAAGGGATGGGTTAGTTTAGAATGAGTAACGGTTTATTTGAAAGCAAATTAACTTCAGAAATGTGTAAATATACTATACATATTTGCCTATTATATATCAACTCAAAAATTATGGCTGAAGTAAGCATTTTTTATAAGAGCAAGTGGAATTCCAACACTGCTTCTCTCTGTGGTCTACCTATTAGAAAGGGAACATGAAAGAAAACTTGAAAACTCGAGATTTTTAGATTTAAGAAAAAAAGAGAATTTTGATTTTGGCGTGCCAGAACATTTTATGGCACTTGTTGGTATCGCTGTCATTTTCGGATTCCAAGTATTTCTTTCTCTCAAATATCCCCTAAAATGAACTCCCCAGGGCGAATAACGTAATGGAAGTAGTGAGAAGCCGTGAAAACCTAGCCCCCCTACTGACGTCACTTTTGGGGAAAATTGTTGTGGGCGTGGACCCTACCTGTCGAGCGCTTTCCGATGACACCTCTTTTGTTTTCGTGCGACGCTTTGTTTGGATTTTATATGGGGGTTTACTATCCGCCCTCCCCAGAGACGGGGTGTGGGTAGCTGATCGGAGAGACGGAAGGGTTAACCTGAGAAACGACTGGAAATTGCTTGTTGATGTTAGTTCCCGTATTGACAACAGCCTTTTTTTTCAAAGGCATGTGAAATATTGGCACCATGACACTCAATATTTGCTGAGATGGGAAGGATAGGTGATAACCAAGAAATAACAGATTCGTACGTCGACCTTGGTAGCATCATTTCTAACAGTGTGCAAATTGAGGTGAAATTCATCCTCCATTTATGTTTTTATTTTCAATTCCTGGTTTCTACTTCATTATTCCATCAACCTGATATGCGTACTATGTCAACCCACGTGCCACCATAATCTCAACTGCTCTACTTTGCATATCCAGACAGGGCGACCAAGGTACTTACGTCCCTGCGTTTAATGTGCAACAACTGACTGCACACAGGCTAAGGGAATCTATGCCCATACTTTGCTGCTGAGCACTGGCATTGCTGACCTGTGTTTCAACTTCGCCACAATGTAACCGTGGCGGGCCTCTTCACCAATTACCTTCAAATTCGCCTCGGTCACCACTTTCACCATCCGTTCCACCGTCTGACTATGCACGGGGTATGGCGGTACTTCGAGATGACTCGCGATGATGTCTAGTAAGTCATCATCGGACAGTTGTTGCGTCAAGGGCGGCTCGGTTATCGCCCCATTACACCAATCAATCAGCTCCATGATGCTGTTTGCCCCCATATTCACTTTTGGAAGCTTGAACTTCCGCACTTCGTCAGTATCACTATCGACTTGAGTTCTGCGACACTGCTGGATTTGAGTGACCGCCCTTTCCCGTGTGGCTTGATCTTGGTCCGCTGCCATTGCTAGCAGTACTGCCTCAGGGTGACACCAGTAGCTGTTGCGCTGTATTACCGGCTGCACCATGGCCGCTATCTCAGGTCGCAAACTTTTGAGAAGTTGCACGCTGTGCAGCGCATTGCCAGGGCCGTCAGAACATTTCCAGTTCTTCTTGATGCAGAACCACATGGGAGTATAGTGGCACACGATGAACTCCGCTAGCATTCTCAGACTGTCTGATGGCTGTTCGGTTGATATGTAGAGCCGGGAGAATTCGCGCCACCAGAGTCAGCCACCTGGACTGGTTTAGTGGACCGATCTTCATTTTCGCAGTTCTATCTGAGATACGTCTGGACACTACGCGCCAGACTGTACAGAATAGCCTGATCTGAACTTAGGTCGCTGAGAATCAGATTTCGCTCTGGTGCGGCGCAGTATAACCGAGCACGGAGTGTTCAGTACTATTGGTCCATACATTACCCGTTGCCGAAGCTCGCTGCACGCACCGCTATGCCATTAGACCCCATTAACTGCTGGTGTCGGGATGTTTGATGGAGGTATTAAGCTTCCGTATCTCCGGTTTGAAATGATCCTGCAATTCATCAGGTCGTTTCAAACGGTTCCTTCCAGGCGCTCGGGTTGATGGCCACAGTTATGACCGAACTTTGCTTAATTCGCGACGACGAGCGACAAGTAGGCAGGATTTTCGACTGGTTTCAATGTGCGAGCCATGTCGCAAATACAGTGCATTATACGTCAGAATCATAGCTAGCACGTCCGATTTACATTGCAGTAAAACATGTTCAAACATGTTCATGCATGTTCAATACTCTTAATAGCTGTATTTGCTTGCATTGACAATGACCAACAAAAAAGCTGCACATATTTGCGTTAGCGTTTTGAATCTCCCTGCGAACATCTAATTCGTCAAGCAGCGGCTGTATGGAGGAAGTCATTCGTGCTGCATCGGTGGTACTTTCACCCAATAGCACGTCATGTCTTTAACACGACGATCCCTTCTACTAGTGATTTTGCTTGGTTTGTCGGCAGTTTAGTGGAGGATTTCTGGTTGTGCAGCGCGTATGTGCTTGTAAGTGCCCTCGAAGGAACAGATCATATATTACCCTCTGCGAAACATCGAGGCAGGTCAGGTGTCACTCCCCGAGCCGCACCTGTGACCTTTTGCCTGAGTGTGAATCGAGAAACTTTCTGGACAGCCCTAACCAGCCGGATTCGAGGACCTTCAGTTGTTGCTTCCATCCGTGGAGTGCGTGCACCTGTGCGGGTTCCCTTGGCAATTGAATCCGCTGATTGAAAGGTTGGCGGCCCCATTCGTGGTGAGACTGACTATGCGGTCAGAAATCCACCGTATCCTTTGGGATGGGCGTAATTAGGATTGCGTTTAGGCATGATTCTCATTGAAAAATGATGTCTGTCTTCCATTCATGCTTTTGAGAGGATCATCCAGCTCAGTAAGACCTGCCATTTGATATCAAGTATGATACCAATAATCCGGTGTACGCATCTATGATCTTTATGTTGTGTGCTTGTTTTCCGATTTACTGACATGATATTGTGCATGCCATTACAATTCACAATAAGAAACCTTAGAATGATGTGCTTTGTGTGAACACGACAATACTACCACATCACCACTTGAGCTCCGGTGAAAATAAATGCCTTCGAGTTGTACTCATTGAACAAAAGATTGAGGCTGTTTGTTCTGGCTGCATTGTAGGCAGAAAAGTGTTTTATCCTGGATCAAATTCCTTGGCGCTATCTCCATCCCTCTCTCTCTCACTCTCCTCTTTCTCTCTCTCAGTCCGTCTTACTCACTCTCTCATTCTCTCACTCTCTCTCACTCTCTTACTCTCTCACTCGATCACTTGCTCCCTATCTCACTCTCTCCTTTCTCACTCTTTCCCTCTCTTACTCTATATATACATATGTATATATATATATATATATATATATATATATATATATATATATATATATATATATATATATATATATATATATATATATTTATAAATATGCATATATGTACTAAATACATGCAGATATACATACGGATATATCTGCATGTCTTTGGTACATTCCAGGGCGTCTACATATAATTCGTCGTGTTTCTGTGCGGACCAATTATGACCATTGACAACAACATGGCCTAATGTGAGATACCACATGTACTGTAAGATCTGGACTTGCCAATTACATATTACCTGTGTCTCTAGTTGTATAGTTTGGATGCTGGTTGGAAGCTCAATGCTCAACTGACCTGATTCACACATTTTCGACCTATTTTTGCTATGATGAAAATATTAAGTAAACAAATACATTCTTTTAAGTTAAAGCATGCAAAATAATGCCGAAAAAATACCTGCCTCCCCATTACCATTTCGATGGATTCAATTATAGATCCGTTCAATTCCATTCATTATTGTGTCGTGTGTGTGTGTGTGTGTGTGTGTGTGTGTGTGTGTGTGTGTGTGTGTGTGTGTGTGTGTGTGTGTGTGTGTGTGTGGTGTGTGTGTGTGTGTGTGGTGTGTGTGTGTGTGTGTGTGTGTGTGTGTGTGTGTGTGTGTGTGTGTGTGTGTGTGTGTGTGTGTGTGTGTGTGTGTGTGTGTGTGTGTGTGTGTGTGTGTGTGTGCGTGTGTGTGTGTGTGTGTGTGTGTGCGAATTTGGCCGACCTGCGTAGTCCGTAGTTGGTTCGGCCGGTGCCGGACGGTAGTAGGAGGAGGGGTTCGGTCATCGCCGTCCGATTAGCAATGCAGAACACAGCTATATGGTACATTATCGTACATCAGTTTTTGGTTCGATTATATTTTCGGTTTGTTTGTTTGTTTGTTTGCTAGTTTGTTTTTTTCTTTTTCTTTGCTTTTTGTTTGGTTTTTGTTTTGTCTTTTCTTTTCTTTCCTTTCATGATTAGGTTTAATGTGGTGATCTGAGTTGGGAGAGAGTATGAAGGTGAAGGAGCTGTTTGGATGTTGTTTAGTGTTTGGATGTTTTGGCACGAGCGCTTGGTTTGGTATTCTTGGCGCTAGTGTTTGTTTCTTGGTTAATTGTTTTGGACGTTCCTGTGCAATGGACGGGGTCTGTGGTGCTGTGTTTGTCGTCTGAGCTGTTGTTTCTGCCGCACTCGTATGGCATCGAGGGTGATGATTCGTGTATTTGCGTAGTGTTCTGAATGGTGGGCGGTGGTCTGATGATGATTGCTGGGTCTGTCTGTGTTTGCACGGAGCGTTGAGTGGGTTTTGGAGTGGGAGCCGTGTGATATGTGTGTGCTGGTGTGGCCGGTTCCTGGCGGTCGGACGATGGGTGGCGGTCGTTGACCTATGCCGATGCCTGCGACTATTAGTCATCTAAGTGTATGGGGCGGAGAATCTCCTTCTCCCTCCTCCACCGAGGGCGGGCCCAGTCCCGGGAGCCGTGGTCTGTGTGGCACCATACGCATTTCCTCGTGTTGTTACTGCACGTGTTGTCCGTGTGTGTGCTGGCACAGCTGGCACAGACTGGGAGTGATTTCCTGCAGCCTCGCCACGAGTGTCGGTATCCCTGACAATGAGAGCAGCGTCGTGGAAGTGGTGCCCGAGGTGTGACCGTGTATATGATGTACGCGACTTTGATGTGTGTCGGTTGTTTTTTGTGTGTGCTAAATGTCAGTATCAGAATGTGTGTGTTTGGTTTGGTTTTGGGGCGGGTGGCCTATACACCGCGGTGACTCCTGGCTGTAGAATGTGGTGGTCAAATAATCCTCTTCGAGCCGGGCTAGTTCGCTTGCGTATATTATTCCTTGGGATGAGTTGAGGTGTGGCTAGTGTAATGGTGATGTGTGTGTTCACGATGACTCTGATGGATATTTGTGAGTATGTCTGCGTCTGTCGTTTTGCTGACCTGGATCAGAAGTGCTCCCGTTTTAGTTGGGCGTGCGTGTAGGGGCGCTCCTGTGTGCGGGGTGACTTCCCACTATACCAACCAGGGGTCAAGATAGCTCATCGACTCGCCATCGTCCCGACGCAGAGGCAGTAGTCCCCTGTCGGAGCGTTTGCGGTGTTGGTGGTCATTGTGAGTTGGTTTGTTCGGTATGGGTTTTGGGTTTAACGTCGGGCAAGGAGAAGGATGGAGTCCACCTAATACAGTATCGGCGGTATAGGGGTGGGGCAGGGATAAAGATGTCAGTGGCACCGCCGGACGAACCTGTAGTTCGAGATAGATGATGATGGTCCGGAAGAAAGGTGTTGCCTGTTTGGCACTGACTCAGTGCACCGGTGGCAGGCTGACGGTCTTCTGTTAGAGTTGGCTTGGGTGCGGTTCCAAGATGGCCTCGCGAGATGGCGTCGGAGAGGTGGTGGCGTCCTTTCTCGTGGCCAGTTGGTGCTGGCGTGCTTTGGGAGCGCTCCGTCTGGTGCTGATGCGGCTGTTCGTGCTGCCGTCAGTGCTGCAACCCCTGTGGCGTCGCTGCCTCTTCGGTGTTGCTGGAAGCTTCTCAGAGTTGGTTTTCCGTGGTTTGAGGTCCGTGTCCGATTTCAGGTAGCCAGGTTGGTGCTTGTTTGGGTTTCATTATTGTGTGTGATGCTTCTGGTCCTCCACTTTGAAAGTGAATCGCAAGGCGTCTACGTAACGCGCCATTGTACTTAAGTGCTTCAAAATGGCATCAAGGATGTTTTGGGCATTACTAATTATGCAATACATATGCTAGACCCGGCATTTGATCTCAAGTCACCTATATAACAGCACTTTATCAGGTCAACTGCCTATTCAAGTTGCCGGAACCGGGCCGTTCACCAGACTGCTCCGGCGGGCGGCTCGGCGCAATCGGCTTCGCGAAGAAAGGAATGAAGTGCATGAACAAGTTATGTAAATGCTTGCGTACGCCATATCAAACAGTAGCTTTCAAGATGTGTAGGGAAAAACATGCGAAGTGACATCAATTAAATGACAGTCATTTGCATTTATAACAACATTCCAGTTGACCAAGTTTGGTTCCATTTCCTGTCATAAACTTCATCTAACTTGACTTCGGGAAACTAACATGACTTTGAAACTATATAGCACAACAATATGTATCAAACAAGTCGCTAGTGTTGACCAGGAACCCTTCCCGTTTGCCAATATACGGATAACGCATCAGTGCCGATTTGTTTGGTCTGGCGCTACAAGATATTTTAAATATAACGGTCCCTGACCCGAAATTTGGTGACCGATTTCCGTTTTCATTTCTTTAAACAACGCGCCAGTCATTTCTAAGGAGATATGCAAGAATGGCGTTTATCGACCGGTAAAATCTGGAGTTTCCCACGAAAACCGGAGGGGTGGGCGGATTTCGCCCGCCCGTTCAAGGCGCGTGTTAATGTTGTAGTTGTTAATGTCGTGTTAATGTCGTGTTAATGTTGCAGTTGCGAGTAGTTCTGTGTGGTCGCTGTGAGGGAGGAGTGTGCAGTCTCTTGCAGTGGCCAAGTCGGGTCAGCTAATCATCCGCCAGTCAGCCACATCCCTCACCACCGGTGGATTTCTTGCGTGATGACGATCGTCAGATTCGCACGCAACAAGTTGGCACATGCGGAATGGAGACAGTACGGCATCAGAACGCCCAACGAAACTTCGAGGACGTCACGCTCCACTTGGCAACACTAGCGCTACATCGCTGCCCACTCTTCCTCCTTCTACCTCACCGTCGGGCTGACTCACGGTGCCATCGTCGACATTTAGTTCACCGGTTGCATATTCTGGCGGACGTATGTTGCGACTAGTCAGATCTGATTGTAGGGCAGGCAGGCAGCCTCGTCATCCGGCGGAATGCTATCGGTGGTGTGCTCCCAGCCAATCCGCGCTCTCTCAGCTGGTGCGGAATGCCAAAGTGGTGAGCTGCCAATTACCCGCGCAACCTCAGCTGGGGTGGGCTGCTATAGGTGGTGAGCTGCCAATTATCAGAGCTAACTCAGCTGGGGTGGATTGCTATAGGTGGTGAACTGCCAATTACCCGCGCAACCTCAGCTGGGGTGGGCTGCTATAGTGGTGAGCTGCCAATTATCAGAGCTAACTCAGCTGGGTGGATTGCTATAGGTGGAACGCCAATTCCCGCGCAACCTCAGCTGGGGTGGGTGCATAGGTGGTGAGCTGCCAATTATCAGAGCTAACTCAGCTGGGGTGGATTGCTATAGGTGGTGAACTGCCAATTCCCCGCGCAACCTCAGCTGGGGTGTACCGCTAGAGGTGGTGAACTGCCAATTCCCCGCGCAACCTCAACTGGGGTGGAAAGCCATAAATGGTGAGCTGCCAATTATCCGCGCTAGCGCAGCTGGGGTGGATTGCTATAAAGACATATAAAGACATAAAAGATTAGTGCAACTATGAGCCACAAGGGCACTTCTTGGGTTGCACTCTGTACACTCATCGAATCCTTTTTTTTTTTTTTTTTTCCTTTTTTTTACCTTTCTCCCCCTTCTTTTTCCTACAATTTGCACTTATCGAAATTAAATTTCATTTGCCATTCTTCGGACCACTTCACAAGTTCGTCTAAGTCTTTTTGCAGCGAGATATGCTCATTTTGACCTGTTATTGCCTAAAGACTTTCAATATAGTTGATGAAACGCCAATTATCCGCGCTACCTCAGCTGGGGCGGAATCCCATAAGTGGTGAGCTGCCATTAATCCGTTCTTCAGCTGCCACATGCCAGCGATGGTGAAATACAGAGATTGGTGCAACAGTCGTTTTTATTGCAACAAGCGGAGTATAGGTGCGAATGCATTGTCAGCAGGTCCTTCACCAACACAGAGTGTCGGTGTCAGAACATGAGATATTTGCTCTCGCACCATAAAGCGATATAGTCATGAAGTGTTCTGACCTGGGAAGAGCTACGAGGGGCTACCCAAGTTCAGTCCGTGACGATAACATGCGATAAAGCCCAGAAAAAGACACTCAACACCCCCAGCGATACCACATTGGTAGTGCTACAAAGCTTTACTCTCCCTCTCTTGCAAAACCTCAAACATTTTGCACATTTCAAAGCCGGTGTCAAATTTCCTGAAAGCTGATCTTGCACTCGTATGTCTGGTTATTAACCGCAATCTACTATCCTGAACCTGACTATCACCAACCATAGCAGTCCAGGACTCCTACACCTGACCTGCTTGACTCTAACTACCTATGATGGGGCTGCCACTAATCACATCAGACACTCCCCCTCCCTCGTTAACATATCTACGTTCCTAATCAAGCCCCAATGCCCCTAAACTATCACAGTTCCCATAGCCACCTTCAATGTTTTTGTTTTGTTTTTGTGTGGATTTGTGTTTGTTTTTTTCTTTGTTTTTGTTTTGTTTGCTAAGTCTATCCCTTGCTCGACCAATATATAACGGTAGCTAGGCACTAACGTTACTAATCAGTGTATTACCTATCTTGCTTAATGCATCTTAGCACTTAACCTAGCTACACTCACACAAGATAAAACGACAAACCATCCCTCTGCTGGCAGAAACTAAGATAAACAAAGCCAAGCTTGCATTTATCATGCTCAGCCAAGACTAACTACTAGCTCTAACTCAATTAACCAGGTACTATTAGCAACTAACAATCAATTACAGCTCCTAACTCCACTCTTCAATATGCAACGCTAAACTTAGACGTTTACCGCAATGGTGGTACTTGTATGGAAACTATTTAGCTGTGGCACAGCTTTTTTCCGGATGAATATTCCCCTCCAACATAAGTACGAATGCAACCCAAACAAGGCCTAGATAACCTTTCGAATTAAACTAGCTTCGACACAAGCATATAGTCGGTCTCGTCAGACTAGATTTTTCTAGTTTGTTCTGGTTGGTCCCTGAGTCAAATGCCCAGATTTTAACCAGGATAAGAATAATATTATATTGTAATTTCAACTAACTATCCTAATCTAGTACACAAAGATAATACAATCTTTTTCCTCTATCCCCTTAGCAGAACCGCAAGCCACGTGGCCGCGTGCGCCACTCGTCTACACAGCGTCGAGGCAGCCACACCACTATCGATAATTCTAGAAGCCCAGAATGCCTAAGAAAAGTCGCATACACCCAGCTTAGGCAACCAACATCCCTTACTTAACCCACATCTACAATGGAGAAAATCATCCGACCACTAGCCGCCTATGACGAACCTTTTCCTCACCAGTCTCCCCTCGTCACAGGAGCGCAGGAAACATGTCTGGACGCGACGAGAGAAGCGCTGCAAGTGATCATCCGTTCGCGACAGAGGTGAGCATCAATTGTGCTCGTGTCACACAGGTGGGACACGATACACTACCGCGGGACATTTGCAGATCCCGCGGCACACCGGTGAAAAAGTGCGAACGGCGTCATTAGCCGTGATAGTGCATGAAGTGCGTCGTGAACCTCCCAATAAACAACAACGATAGTGGCGCTGTTGATCAGCTGGAATGCCTTCTTCTACTTCTTTGCTCTCCCATGTAACCTCGGCGAGAAGGCAAAACTGGAGACGGGAGTATTCCGTAACCTATGAAACTTGGATGGTGCTCCGGCTGCGCCAACAATAACGAAGAAAAAAGCGGGTAGGAATGGGTGGCCACCGACTGACCTAAAATAGGTAGGAGTGCTAAATTGTTGCACTGGAGACATATCTTTAACACCTTCCCGATATTTTGTAAACAATTATATCCGAGAACCGAGACACCTGTGAGAGAGGCAGCTACCATTGCTGACGACCACCAGATGAAGCATGCATCAAGCCCGGCCCTCCCCCACCCACCGTTCCCCGATACACAAGTCTCAAGTATTAGTGGCTTCCCCGTACTAGGTACAACAAAATTTGAAGGCCTTTTTCACGATATGCTTTCAATATCAACGTTGATTTTTCTAGCGTTAGATTTTGAGGTGGCTATCTAAGTAATCCGCGTGTCCAAGTCGGAGTAGCAAATAACCCCGTTTGTTCCTTCGATCTAAGCGCAAAAATTGCTGTACAGTTCGCGAGACGAATGACATCTTGATATGCCAATCGTGCACAACCGAAACAAGTCTTGATATGGCAATCCTGGACAGCCACAAGAAGTCTTGACATGCCAATGCTACACGGAAATCCACATGGATCTTTGCAGCTGGCTTTCAGACTACGGGCACTACGGTTGCGGCTTTCAGTCAGGGTGAGCAGATTGTTGCCTGCGATGTGGACGCATCCAGCGTGCTGAAGAGTGGTGGCTCCGTCCAGACGGGCGATACGCCGCCGCTGTTATAGCATTGCTCTCACGAGGGGGAGTCGCCATCTCTGATCATCAGCGCTCACTGGCCGTACAGCCAGGTGCCGTACACGGCCGGATTGCCCTCGATGGAGACGGTGCTGTGGTGGCTCAGGCGCACGTAGCGGCCGTAGGATGGCGAGCCGCAGATCAGTCGCCGGCTTCGTGTGGGCGGCGCTGCCAGCGCGGCTGCCGCCGTCACGCAGTTCTTCTCCTCGCCACCCACCACCGACACCAAGACGGAGACTACGCCCGCGGCAGTGTTGTCCGCGCCAGTGTAGCGTACCTCCTTCACGTCGTACACGGCGCCCAGGTCGCCGGTCAGGCCCCCATTCTCCTCCGTCCAGAGGACGTCGGGCACGGCCGCGCCGAGGTACTCGCAAAGGGACGCTGCCTTGAAGTCGCACGACCCGTCGTGAAGGCTGTAGCCATTTTTCACGTTGACGATGATGCATTTCTTGTCCGCGGGTCTGTCCGGCTGTCCGATGTCCCAATCCATTTCTGTCAATATTTTGCTGTTGCTGGACACATATGTATCGTTGCCGGCGTCGCCTTCACTGAACAGCGAGTCGATCCCGACGAACACGTACTTGTCCCGACGTGTATTATTGGTGTTCAGCTGGCTGAACACCACCTGGATTTCGTTTGTGCTCTCAGCGGGGTATAGGACCGAGTCCAAATTGCGACAATTTTCGGCGGCCTGGCTGGAAGTCACCTGTTTGTGGAAGAAAGCGAAACTGCGGCCCGGTGGGTCGACGTTGATGACGCGAAACCGGGCCGAAGGCTCACCTTCTGAGTGGGGGAACTTCCTGGCACGGACCGACGCGCTGCCGGTGCCCGCGCCGTCCGAGTACGACTTGAGGCGCGCGAACAGCGAGCAATCGCCTTCCTCCAGTGTAGTTGTGTTCAGGATCAGACAGCTGGGTGTCGCGAGGCACTTCTGCTCGCACTCTGCCGGCGGTGTCTGTTGCATGCTGGCGAGCAGACTGTCAGGATCCGGCACCCCGGTCGACATTTGGCCGAAGATCTGTGCGTCCGCCAGTTCTGTGCCGTCCGCCGGGAGGCACGTATCGAATTGGAGGTGAAAGCCATAGGCGCAGACGCACTTTCCTTGACGGCAGCTCGCGGGACCTATGACGCGGAAACAGTCGGCCCACCTCTGGCAGTCCTCACTTGCCATTCCTGCGCAAGTAGGTATTGCGAGTCAGTACATTTCTATGGCAGCCAAAATTATGCACTGGGTAAAGATACATCCACTGCATTTTGGCCGTTTGTTCAATCGTAGTTGTGTTATCGAGATAACGTCATGCTACTGAAAAGAGTCACCGACACAACTAGTAAAGCTTGTCGGAAGAGCGTCAGCGAATGATAAATATATACTCACCAGAAAACGTACAAGATATTAAGTGCCTTCAATCACCTTACCCTCTTGTGAGCAAAACAAATGTACCGAAAGGTATGTGACCTACCGTGGTCCGACCTCACTTGATGTGTTGCTTACCAGTTGGTGTCTTGTGCTCAATAACACGTTAGACGTCAGGCGCAGTGTTAATGTGGACATCGGGGATCCCAATACAGAAAGAAAACAGATAGTTTTCTGATTCCATTCAAGAGCTCTGAAATATGGGCCCGCGAGAAGAGCGGACCCATGAACATGCAAGTTTCAGAGTAATACCATGGAAACACACATGCTCTCCACTACTGTCAGTAGTTGACGCCGAAACAGAAAGTATCTTTCCATGGTAGCCTGACTTAGTACCGAACACCTAACCATGGGGTCCAGAGCAATATGTGCCTTTAATCCGCGCCCTGGAGGGCCTCTGAAAATTACGCGCACTGGAGGGGGGGGCGGATTCCCCCCAAGATCTCGGCTCTTATCAAAGATGGAGGAACGAAATTCGCAGGGTGGATGGGTACTGTAGAGTCTCTATAGTGTGCAAATTGCATGACCTTAGGCCAATATCTTCGAGGAAATTTATATCAAATTTCAAAATTTTCCGGTTTTGCGTCGTTTGGCCTGTCATTGTTATGGATCGCTATGATTGTGTTTAATTGCTCCAAAATGGACATCAATGTTCTTTGGACATTACTAATGATGCAATACAGATGGTGGATCCGGCATTTGACCTCAAGTCACCCATACAACAGCATTTTATCACGTCATTGCCTGCCCCAGTTACCGAAACCGCGCCGCCCGCCCGATTACTGGACAGTAGTTTTCAGGATGTGTAGGGAGTAACAGCCGAGGTGGCATCAACCACATGGCAGTCAATACTGTTCGATGTATAACAATATACATCAAGCAAGTCACTAGATTTGCCAAGAACACTTCCCTTTTGCCAATGTACGGAAGCGCATTGGCACCGATTTTGTGGTATGGCGTTTAGAAAATATTTGTTCTTTAACGACCCCTAATACGAAATTTGTTTGCCGATTTTCGTTTGTCTTACTTTATACAACGCGCCGGTCATTTTAAGGAGGTACGCAAACAATGGCGTATATCGCCCGGTAAAATGTGGAGCTATGTACGAAAAACCAGAGGGATGGGCGGATTTCTCTCGCCCTCCATGGTGCGTGCTAAAGAAGGAAGACCGCATTTCATGATTTCGTAACTTCAATTGGTCGCATTAGGGCACAGTGCGGGCAAGTGGACGGAACATTTTTTATGTTGGAAGGAGTTTATTTAAGTCAATGGTTTTCCCCTGAATGATTGTCAGAATTTTTCTTCATGGTTTACCATGTATATATGCCACATGAAAATATACGTGCCGACACTGATGGTACGCCACCACTCAAAGTAATGTCTTGCACGGCACACCGATAAGATGAGTAACAAATAACTAATATTTTTTATTGCAAAACTTTTATTTAGTGGTTCCACGGACGCGACAGGACAAAATCGCAGCATAGCATGCACGGGACGTAATTGAAGTTCAGGATAGCATGGACAAGTTGGTCGACTTTCTAATGTCCATGCGTGTATGTAGAAACTTAATCTCTGCATCTATGCGTTATTAATAGAGGTAAAAAGCGTAGAGAGACCAGGCACGAATCAAACTGAAGAATATGTGAAGTTAGCACACAGGGGACGAGAAGTGGTGTATTGTCAAGGTGAGGCCTCTTCCAATCCTTCTCCTAAACATGCACAAATTCAAAGACCTCGATGAGACATCCTCTCAGCCTTTTATATCTAGGTGAAAATATATTCAATTTCTTCAATCTTTCCTCATATCCCAGGTTGCTTAAAACATTAACACGCGACATGGAGGGCCTCTGAAAGTTACACGCACTGGAGGAGGGGGAATTTCTGCCCCCTAAAATCTCGGCTCCTATTAACACGCGCACGTCCGGGGGGAGGGCAGATTTCGGCCCCCTTCGGTTTGTCCTTATTTGCCGCCAAAATAATCGGGTTAGCAAGGCCAAGCCTAGCAAAGCTGTTCCTTGGTCTTTTCCGCATATCCTCATACATTTGTAATCCTGGGTCATGCGAGGTCAGGTCAGCAGGTCAGGCGAAGTGACCCAACTACACTCGGAGTTCTAAGTGGGATAACTCCCACAATAATTGGGCGATTGATTTCATACTTATGACATGCCATGATCTCATCAGGGACCATACTATGTATCTTGGTTTTTTTTCGTAGCATTGACCTTAGGTCAGGTCGCTGTCATTATAGTCAGGCTTCCCATTATAGGGCTATGGTAAAATATACAAATATTTCCTTGTTACATATTTTCGTTCGGAATGACCTCACAACGGTTGTGGCATGTAGATGGAAGCTATGCTCAATGTTACCGCTGACGTTTTTGCTCAGTGACCTCACCAAGGTCTCTGAGGTCACCTGAGATCACTATACATTTCTGCGCATTATATCGCACTGCATTGAGCTAGAAGGCTGAAATTACCGTCATTATGCTTGTATCGCCACGGCGCGTCGATTGATACATTACATGACATCCCTAGATGACTGCATAGCCTTGACCTGAGGTCATGACTTCATGGCGTTGACCTGAGGTTCGGTTGACCTAACCTTAAATTACACCACCTATTGTCGGTAGCGCATTTCAAGGACTGTCGAATAGCGTTCGCCGTTTGTTTCTATTTGTTACATGTGCTGAGATATGTGTCAATATCTGAGTCCCATCCGATCTTGTCGAATTTGACATATGATGTCCCAATGACCTGAATATTGACCTGAGCAAAAAAATGGCCGAAACACTTTCGACAGAGTCCGTCACCAGCTACCCAACGCCTGTTTCTGTGTGTCACTACCTAGCATAGTTCCAGAGGTTTTAGGGGGCAGACATCTGCCCCCAGACATGCGAAGTTGGCGCGGACCGCCGGACGTGCGAGTGTTAAGGCTCGATGAACGAAATTCACAGGGTGGATTGGTACGATAATGAACTTTATCGTGTGCGCATTTCATGACCTTAGGTGAATATAATAAAGGTCAAATGAGGTCAAAATAGGAATATTTTCTAGTTTTGCGTGGCTTGGCTTGTCATTGTTATGGATCGCTGTGATTGTGTTTAATTGCTCCAAAATTGGCATTAATGATGTTTCGGACATTACTAACGATGAAATACAGATGCCAGATCCGCTATTTGAGCTCTATATAGGAGTACTTTATCAGGTCATTACCTGCTCCAGTTACTGGAACCGGGCTGTCCATACCACTGCTCCGTTGGGCGGCTCAGCACAATCGGCTTCGGAAAGAAAGGAGTGAAATACATGAATAAAGTATGGAAGCGCTTAGGCACACAATGACAAACAGTAGATTTCCTGATGTGTAGGCAGTAACATGCAAAGTGAAATAACTTGCATGAAAGTCATTTGCATTTATGACAACATTCCAGTTGACCAGTTGACCAAGTTTGGTCCTATTAGCCTGTCATGAATTTGACCTGACTTGACCTCGGCGACTTAACATGACCTTTAAATTATATAGCATAACAATATGCATCAAACCAGTCGCTATTATTGTCAAGCACACTTCCCTTTTGCCAATATACAGGAAACGCACCAGCGCTGATTTCTGTGGTCTGGCGCTGCAAATATTTTTTGCTGTAACGGCCCGTAACTTGGAAACTTTTAGGCCATTTTCATTTTTTGAGCTTTAACCCGCGCCGTCTCTCCCGTCAGAACCTCGCACCCAATCTCGGGGTGGGGGCCGAGAGTAATACCCTCTAAAATCCAAACTAAGCGTTGTACGAAAACTAAAAAGGTGTCATCGTAAAGCGCTCGACGAGTAGGGTACGGATCCATCCTCGAAAACATTTTCCCACAAAAGTGACGTCACCAGGGGAGCCACACTTTCACGACTTTTCACGAATTACATTATGTTTTTGGCTCTGGGACTTCATTTTGAGGGATATTTGAAAAACGAAAAATTAATCTGGACCACAGGACGCCAGAGAGATCGACCATGACCATAACATTTTTGGGCCTCCCAAAATAAAATTGTTATTTTTAAATTTCAATTTTTAGTATGTTTCCAAGCTTCCTTTTATTTTCATTCTCTACTGGGTACAATAGACCGAGAAACGGTGTTGGAAGTCAACGTGCCCTAATACAAAATGCTTACTTTAGCCAGAATCTTCGATTTCAACTGGAATAGGCAAAAATGCATAATGCATATGCAGTCAAAAACGAAAAAAAAAATTCCTCTCGTACGATTTGTGGCACACCTAAAGATGAGCAAACGCCGAAAGTTTCATTGAAATATCTGTATCCGTTAAAGCGTGACGACTGGTTGAACTTTTTTGGAGGTGACCTCACTTGACCTTGACTAACTCTTTGACCCTAGATGACTTAACTTCAAAAGTGTGAAACGGCATGCAAAATTGATGTGGAAATAGGTATGCCAAATTGTGGCGGGCTACCGCGCGCCGTTCGTTCACTATCCGCGAAAAAACTTCAGTGGCCGCTTGAAGACCCCCCCCCCCCTCCCGAGACGGGACGGGTCATTTCTATGCAATGCGCTGGTAATTTCTAAGCAGGTCCGAAAAATCTGCGTATGGTTTCCGGTACAATAAAGAGCTATGTAAGAAAAATCGGAGCGGTGGGCGGATTTCGCCCCCGGAGCTCGGCGGTGTCTGTACCCCTCATCTGGAGCCCGGTGGTGTCTGTACCCCTCACCCGGAGCCCAGTGGTGTCTATGCCCTCACCTGGAGCTCGGCGGTGTCTGTACCCATCACCTGGAGCCCGACGGTGTCTGTAACCATCATTTGAAGCCCGGTGGTGTCTGTACCCCTCACCCGGAGCCCGACGGTGTCTGTATCCCTCATCTGGAGCCCAGTGGTGTCTGTACCCCCTCACCCGGAGCCCGACGGTGTCTGTATCCCTCACCTGGAGCCCGATGATGTCTGTGCCCCTCACATGGAGCTCGCCGTTACCTGTAGCCCTCACCTGGAGCCCGGTGGTGTCTGTACCCGTCACATGGAGCTTGGTGATGTCTGCACCCATCACCTGGAGCTCGGCGGTATCTGAAGCCCTCATCTGGAGCCGGTGATGTCTGTACCTCTTACCTGAAGCCCGACGGTGTCTGTGCCCCTCACCTGGAGCTCGCCGGTACCTGTAGCCTTCACCTGGAGCCCGGTGGTGTCTGTGCCCCTCACGCGAAGGCCGCCAACGTCTGTACCTCTCACCTGGAGCTCGACGGTGCGCCAACAGCCACGACTGGTTTGTCCCCAGCTCCATGATGCTCGGAGTCGGATGGTCAGGCGAAATGCGGCATTGGCTCAGACTGGAACTGTAGGCCACGCCCTTACAGCGGGGGTCCGCGTGGCACAGGTTGTCGCAATGGCCTGTGGTGGAAGGCTCCGTGGTCAGCACACTCTCTAGCCTCCGGTTGAGAGATATCTAATTTTTACTGAAGAGAAGACTTGCGGACGGTGTGGAAGATCAAATATCCCCTTGTCGGTGCGAGGACGACTCAGCACGTTGGTGATCAAAGGAGCCGCTATTGCTCTTTGATCTAAAAATGAGCCAAACATCAAGCTCACTGAGCATCTCGACCAAGTACCGAATCGATATATTGGAGCATATTCCCAACAGCCGAGCGATTAGCTTGATGTATAGCTTGATACATATGAAAATCATAGCTTGGGAGATGGGTGTCAGGCGATAGCAGATAAAATAGACACCCTTGGGTTGATATCGCATGGATGAACTACTCTGTGCAAATAGTCTCCAACACCAACGACAATTATGTACTGACAGAAACAAGCAGGAAAACAGAATCCATGACACCTTCACCGATCAAGAGTTGCAGGGATGGGAAGGACAGCAAATGAAAGAGACTCATTCCTTTCATACAATGCTAAAGCCGCTATATTAAGTTTCTGGAATCTTGTGTGGTCATATCCATCAGACAAACCCTGCTGAGGCCACCAGAGGCAGGGCGCGGTAGAGGCATTCACATTGCACACGATTACGTGCAAGAGTAAACGCAAAACTCGACGCACTTGATCACCATGAGCATGCATGCTAGGAGGGGCTTCCCTAAACAGTTGTGATATTCAAGGTCAAATATCGTGGTTATTGTGGTCGGTCTCTTTAGATTTACGTTAAAATTTGCACACAGGTAGAACTTGACACACTGATCATCATGAGCATCAAAGGTAATAGGGGCGTTCATAAACAGCTATATTATTCCGGTCAAATCTTATCCCAGTGCAAGTATTCACTAATTATAAATACGCACGAAACGAATGTCAATCTGCACGTCATGCTATATTGATATTCGATTCTTACCGCTGGAACGTCAAGTGAAGAAAAAATTGGAATTTATTCATTTTTCGGGAAAGCGAATGCTTCATTGACATCGTAGACGAGTTTATACACCATGCAAACGAGCTCCTCGCAGCCCTTCCAGCTCACTATATGTTGTCGAGGTCCAAAATCCATGGCGATCTACTATTATTATCGAGAAAGGACTAGTGGTAGTCTGTGCACTGAACTGCCAATGTTGTTGCATTAGCACAGTGAAGGCTACATAAAATTATCAGACAGTACTGTACACACACACACACAATATATATATTTTATATAAATATATAAATATATATTGCATTGTATATATATATATATATATATATATATATATATGTAAATATATATATATATATATATATATATATATATATATATATATATATATATATATGTGTGTGTGTGTGTGTGTGTGTGTGTGCGTGTGTGTAGAGCACTGTCCGATAAGTATATGTAGGCTTTACTATGCTTCTGTATGGGTACAGTCAACCAGTGTACCTCTACTATGGGTGGTCAATAGGAACGCAGCCCTTACCGCTTTATTGACTTTAGTAACAATTATTGGCGGCAAACATTTCACCGCTTCACAATTAGGCGTTGCGCACAATTAGGCGTTGCGTGACCGTGTACCAGGTTGACCACGCGCAACTGTCTTAAGCCCGGTTCACACTTGGCAATTCGAAGCGTCAAACGTTCGTAAAACGAACGGATGTTGAACGTCAAACAGAAGATAGACGTCGTAAAACGAGCGGAAATACACCGGGAATAACACACACTGTTCCCCGAATGAAAACGTTCGTCTTACGCTTCGCTGCGAATCAATTATGACGCCAACGAGATCAGTCTGACTGGTAAATTGATTTGTGAAGATTTGTGAATAGTATGCACTGGTAAACAAATTTGTGAAAAGTATGCAAACCGGCTAATGTGCCATGAGTGGCAGGGGTTTGAGTCAAATCACGAATCTCTCCGTAGAAAATCATACATTCTCTGCGATCCATTTATATTGCATCATTGTTGAAGAAGTGATGTTGAATGCTGTGATACTTTCAGTTCAGCCTTGCTCAGTTCAACTGGATAGCACAAGTTGCATAATATTACATGCTTCACGTATTTTTGCTTTGCTTGGCCATGAAGACTCGCAACAAAAATAGTTGGAACAGCATATGAAGTGGTCAACAAGTGGGAAATGAAATGTAACTTTGATCAATGCAGGGAAATGCATGTAGGTAGACAGCATACTAGGGATGCATGCTTGATGGGTGACCAATTGTGAGTTGGGACTGAGCAAAAGAAGGATTTGGGTGTTGTTGTGGGATATGCCACACATAAAGATTTAATGCAAAAGTGCAACATTGAGTCACAGGGGCTCTCCTTGGTTGCATTTTGTGGACACCATCGGCTAGTTGCCCATGCTGAACAACAAGTCCCAACATGACGAACCATGAGTCTGCAGACAAAATAGATGGGTTAACTTTGCAGCCTATCTTGGGACATCAACTTAAGTGCACCTTGGCATAGTGAGGACCAAAATTCACATGTACATATTTCAATATGCATATCATGCACACATCAGAAAAGCTGGCATCGGTAGTTGGCACTGGACATTAGACAGGTTCACATTTCAACTTGTTTCGAAGATAACTTCATCTCGCAAATTTTCCGATTATTTGGTTCATTTGAGGTCCATTGGTGTTGATTTTGGCAGGATCGCTCAATATCTTGGGGTCCCGCATCGACCCTAAAGTTTGCATGTTCGGACTTCCAAATCGATCTTTTTTTGGTCGCAAATCCAGCGGTTTTCCACTTTGGTATCTCATCATCAGGCAACATTCTGCAAACTTACCAACTTGCGACATCACTGTCACCATGTGGTGCAAATTATGAGGTATGAAGAAGTCCGTCCTAAGTATGGCCAAAGAAGTCTTCAGAGTTGGCCATACTGAGGTACTTTTTAACCATTTTTGTAAGGCTTGAGGCGATGGAGAGTGCTGAATGGGTGGGAATGAACAGATGAGATCGCCATGATGCCACATCATCCTGAAAATGATGACTCCAAAATGAGCTCCAAAAATCATCCCTCAAAAAGATTTTCCGGACCCACGAAGGAAAATATCACGAGATGCTTTGCAAAATATGCCATATGTTGAAGAACCTGGGCCAGTATTTCAAAATACCATCCCAGGTTCGTCAATTCTTTCCTACCTTGCTTTTGCCACTCTGGGACGTTTTTATGGTGATGGACGCTCACTGAAAATCCAGTTATGAAACACTTGAAACATAAAAGCCTCAAAAGTGTTCTGTCAATGCCAAGCCAAAGGAACGGCTGTTGCTGGATGAAACTTCACACAACAGGGACTTATTCTCGTTTTCCATTAATAACTAACCGATCGATTTTTGACAGGTGAATTTCTAGCCACTCATGAGCTTGAAAGATTTTATATAACATTTGGGTATGTCAATAAAATTACCTTACACCGCTTTCACCGCTCCCCTTCTCTTCCCACCTTCCAAATGCTACCCCTGCATTTTTAACACTGGATCATATGGGTGACGTTGTTCATTTTGAGGTCCCCCTCCCCCAGCATAATGTAATTAACAGACAATTCCATTGGTGTTACAGACACAGGTAATGTAGCCAATCAGCACAAGAAGTGGGAAGAAACTGGTCAGCGCAGAGCCTCCTCCAGGCGCTGAATAAAAAAATCCAAGAGACTCAGAAAGGACACTGAGAAGTTCTTGGTGGGCCAACCAAGACCATCAATAGCAGGGTCTCAGTTACCCACAGTAAGGCAAGTGCTACAGTTATTGTCTCACGTGAGAGTGAGAGGTGTGAGGGCAAAAGTGAAGCATACAGGATCACAGTGGAGAATGTGCTCCCTTTTGGGAAATGGCCCGTATCAGACCCATGTGGCCATACAACTGCCAGCAGAGGCTCGAGTCACTTTTCACGGTGTGGTGGAAACTCGAGAAGAGTACAAGGCGATCAGACTCACAGGGCAAGAGAAGGCTTTTTGTAGAGAAGTTGGACCAACTCTGGGACATTGGAGCTCCTAATGCTCTGGAGGATATCAGGAGAAACCGCGTGCTGACCGCTCAGAACAAAGCCGAAGATGAAGCCTTTTATCGAGACCAGCAGGGTCCTAGGCAGTGTCATATGAGTCTGAGTGAGAGTAAGAACACCTGATTTGAGTGTGAGTTATGCACTTACCGACTTGGGACCGTCATTTCGCAGGGCGTATGCGACTTGGCAAACATCTGGTGGAAGCAAAATCAGTGTGACGGGCAACTATACCGTCACTGACCCATATCCAGTTCCTCGCTAGAAAACGCGCTCTTTGGCTGCAAATAACGATGCACTGGAGACATGTCGAGGCAGAAAGCTACTGGATGCGCTGGTAGGTACGTCTGCAGAATGTTGCCTGACGATGAGATACCAGAGTAGAAAACCGCTAGACTTACGGGCAAAAATAGCAAGTTGGAAGCCCGAACACGCAAACTTTGGGGTCGATGCGGCACCCTAAGATATGGATCGACCCTGCTAAAATCAACACCAATGGACTTAAAATCAACCAAACAATGGGAAAATTTGCGAGATGAAGCTATCTTCGAAAAAGTTTAAATGTGAACCTGTCTACTGGACATGCACAACCAATGCTTTTTGCTCTGAAAATTCCAAGGAATTGGCATTTACACCAATGGAAATTATGAATATGTTTTTCACCATCATGCATAACCTGGTAGTGCCAAGATGTGCTTGGAGTGTCACAATTGTCAATGGTGTTTCATTGCTTATGGTAGGCACTTATAACTCACATGGCCAATGGTTTTCTGCATAGCTATATTCTTCAGAGATACTTGCAAGATTTTGTCAGGGCTGCATGCACAGCCCCAAAATATTATTTTCCATCTTGGGTGAACAAGCATGTCTTTCCATGCCAATGAAACACATTTGATTGCATGTGCCATCATATGCCAATAGAACAAATAATATCAAATGCTGTAATAGATAACTTGCACAGCTGAGCTGGATAGCACAACTTGCCGAATATTACATGTTTCACATATTTTGTATTTTGCCATGACGACTCCCAAGAAAAATGGTTGGATAAGGATGTGAAGTGGTCAAAAAGTGACAAATGAAATGTAATTTCGATTAGTGTGAGATCATGCATGTAGGTATACAGTATACCAGGGATGCACACTTGATGGGTGACCAATTACGAGTTGTGACTGAGCAAACAAAGGATTTGGGTGCTGCTGCGGAATATGCCAGACATAGAAACCTAACACAGAAGTGCAACATTCAGCCACAGGGGCTCTTCCTGGTTGCATTTTGTGGAAATCATCAGCACGCCGGTGTGTTGTAGGTTACGTGGCCGGAGTTGCCTGCCCCCCAGTTAGTTGCCCATTCTGAACCACAAGTCCCAACATGCCAAACCATGAGTATGCAGATGAAACAGATGGGTTTACTTTGCAGCCTACCTTGGGACATGAACTTAAGTGCACCTTGGCAGAGTGAGGGTCAGAATTAGCATGTACATATTTCAATGTGCATATCATGCACACATCAGAAAAAGAGAGCATGTGTAGTTGGCAGTGGACATGCACAAGCAATGCTTTTGGCTCTGAAAATTCCAATGAATTTGGATTTACAGCAATGGAAATTATGAATATGATTTTCACAATCATGCATAACCTGCCAGTTCTAAGTCGTGTTTGGAGTATCAGAAATTGTCGAGGGTTTTTCATTGCTTACAAGTTGAAAATTATAGGCCAATAAGTTTCACATCCCTAGTCTGCAAGGTACTCGAATCAATTATCAAGGATAGAATAGTTAGTTATCTGGAAGGTAGAAGATTGATTCAAGATACTCAACATGGGTTTAGAAAAGGACGATCGTGTCTCACAAACCTCTTGGACTTTTTGAACTTCGCCACAGAACAATTTGATCAGGGAAATCAGGTTGATGTAGCATATCTTGACTTTAGTAAGGCCTTTGACAAGGTACCCCATAAACGGTTAAGGATACAGCTTCAGTCCCATGGTATTGCAGGTAGCATCTTAAAATGGATACAGTTGTGGCTTTCAGATAGACAGCAAAGAGTGATGCTAAATGGTACAAAGTCATCATGACAAAATGTTCTTAGTGGAGTCCCCCAGGGGTCAGTACTAGGGCCATTACTGTTCATTATATTTGTAAATAACATTGAAAGTGGCCTAAGCAGTAAAGTTTTGAAATTTGCGGATGATTTGAAGGTCTTTAGGGCAATAACAGGCCAGGATGAGCATATCTCGCTGCAAAAACACTTAGACGAACTTGTGAAGTGGTCCGAAGAATGGCAAATGAAATTTAAATTTGATAAGTGCAAAATCATTCATGTAGGTAAGCAGCATATGAAGGCTCCATACTTGATGGGTGGCCAAGTGCTATCAGTGACTAAACAGGAGAAGGATTTAGGTGTTATTCTAAACACAAAACCGGGGGCATCAGAACAGACCAAGGAAGCCAGGAAGAAGGCACTGAGAATGCTCGGGGAAATAAATAGGAATGTATCATACAGAAATGAGGAAGTGATTAGGAAGCTTTACTGTGCATACGTCAGGCCACATTTGGAATACTGCATCCAAGCTTGGTCTCCTAGCTCTGAAAAAGATTGTTGGCTTTTAGAGAGAGTACAAAAGAGGGCTACAAAAATGGTTAATGGCATAAGCAACCTGGCATATGAGGAAAGATTGAAGAAATTGAATATGTTTTCACTTAGATATAGAAAGCTGAGAGGAGATCTCATCGAGGTCTTTAAATTTGTCCAATGGTGTGGAGAGAGGATACCTTGGGGAAATGTTTGAATTTAATAGAAATGATGCAATTAGAGGTCATAAATTCAAAATTAAAGTTAACCACAGCAGAACAAGGTTAAGGCAAACTTTCTTCACCAACAGGGTAGTAAAACACTGGAACCAGCTGCCAGAAAACATCGTCAGTAGCAGCACATTGAACATCTTTAAAAACAGCATAGACAATCATTATAAGAATAGAGGGTTTGCTTTTCAGTATTACAGGGAGGGCTGATTGACGGATTTGGTGGGCAACTGGTTCAGTGTACAGAGTGCAACCAAGAAGGGCCCTTATGGCTCATAGTTGCACTAATCTTTTATGTCTTTATGTCTTTATGTCTTTACAACAGGCACTTATAACTCACTGGGCCAATGATTTTCTGCATGACTATGTTCTTCAGATGTACTTGCAAGATTTTGTCAGGGCTGCATGCACAACCCCAAAATATTACTTTCCACCTTTCCATCTTGGGTGAACAAGCATGATTTTTTTTTCAGTGCCAGTGGAACGCAAACACAGCACAACATTGCATACAATTCCGCCTGTGACTATTTTCCAGTGCTACCTCTCTACCACGTAGGCAAGAAGTGTGCTAGGAAATGCAATATTATATCCACAAGCAAATCAATGCTTCTCACCTGGTTATAGACAGTCAACACAACTTCGAATATCTCGCGGCCACGCAATCACGCCATCAGAACGTTAAACGCTGAATGGGCTTCGAAATGATAAACTATATCTATCTTTTGGACTCCAGATTGACGTTCATTACCCGGTCTTGACATGCCTCGGTGCACATTGTGCGACGCTCAGATCGCGTTAAACGTTCGTAAGACGCAGTTTTTACGGGCGCCTAAAATACATTCAATTGCCGTTTGTTTGACGAAACGGCCTAAAAACGATGAATAAACGCTCGGAAAGCGTCACAAGACCGTAGTGTGAACCGGGCTTAAGGACAGGAATTCGTACTTGCGGCTGTCACGTGGTCATTACAGCCATGAAGTGAGACGCTGTTCCTACCTGGCATGCCTCACTCGGATCGATGCCAACTGAACAAAAGCAATCACGAAGACACACGCACACGCACACACACACAGACACACACACACACACACGCACACACATGTATATATATATGTATATATGTATGAGAGAGAGATAAAGAGAGAGAGAGAGAGAGAGAGAGAGAGAGAGAGAGAGAGAGAGAGAGAGAGAGAGAGAGAGAGAGAGAGAGATATATATATATATATATAGATATATATATATATATATATATATATATATATATATATATATATATATATATATATATATATATATATATATATATATATATATATATATATATATATATATATATATATATATATATATATATATATATATATAAGAGAGAGAGAGAGAGAGAGAGAGAGAGAGAGAGAGAGAGAGAGAGAGAGAAAGAGAGAGAGAGAGAAAGAGAGAAGAGAGAAAGAGAGAAAGAGAGAAAGAGAGAGAGAGAGAAAGAGAGAAAGAGAGAAAGAGAGAAAGAGAGAAAGAGAGAAAGAGATAAAGAGAGAGAAAAGAGAGAGAAAGAGAGAAAGAGAGAGAGAAAAGAGAGAAAGAGAAAGAGAAAAGAGAGAAAGAGAGAAAGAGAAAGAGAGAAAGAGAGAAAGAGAAAGAGAGAAAGAGAGAAAGAGAGAAAGAGAGAAAGAGATATATATATAGAGAGAGAGAGAAAGATATATATATATATATATATATATATATATATATATATATATATATATATATATATATATATATATATATATATATATATATATATATATATATATATATATATATATATATATATATATATATATATATATATATATATATATATATATATATATATATATATATATATATATATATATATATATATATATATATATATATATATATATATATATATATATATATATATATATATATATATATATATATATATATATATATATATATATATATATATATATATATATATATATATATATATATATATATATATATAGAAAGAGAGAAAGAGAGAAAGAGAGAAAGAGAGAAAGAGAGAAAGAGAAAAAGAGAGAAAGAGAGAAAGAGAGAAAGAGAGAAAGAGAGAAAAGAGAGAAAGAGAGAAAGAGAGAAAGAGAGAAAGAGACAAAGAGAGAAAGAGATAAAGAGAAAAAGAGAAAAGAGATAAAGAGACAAAGAGACAAAGAGACAAAGAGACAAAGAGAGAAAGAGACAAAGAGAGAAAGAGAGAAAGAGAGAAAAGAGAGAAAGAGAGAAAGAGAGAAAGAGAGAAAGAGAGAAAGAGAGAAAGAGAGAAAGAGAGATAAAGAGAAAAGAGATAGAGAGATAGAGAGAAAGAGAGAAAGAGAGAAAGAGATAAAGAGAGAAAGAGAGAGAAAGAGAGAAAGAGAGAAAGAGAGAAAGAGAGAAAGAGAGAAAGAGAGAGAGAGAGAGAGAGAGAGAGAGAGAGAGAGAGAGAGAGAGAGAGAGAGAGAGAGAGAGAGAGAGAGAGAGAGAGAGAGAGAGAGAGAGAGAGAGAGAGAGAGAGAGAGAGAGAGAGAGAGAGAGAGAGAGAGAGAGAGAGAGAGAGAGAGGGAGAGAGAGAGAGAGATAGAGGGCATGAACGATCACCTGTGGTTAATCTGATTCCCTTCAGCTCCTTGTACAAGTTCATACTTTTTCATCGTCGCCAGTACTTACACATATCTACGTTGTCTAGTACACGGCTGCAGTTGTCCTTCTTCAGAGTTGCATTACTTGTGGTGTAGTTGGAGATCATGGCGTCCCAGAAGCTCCTGTCTGCCGTACAGCCCACCAAGAGGCCGAACAAGACGAGGACACTGAGGACACGGTG
The DNA here is from genome assembly GCA_034440575.1 of Imbricaverruca yamaguchii. NCBI lineage: Eukaryota > Metazoa > Arthropoda > Thecostraca > Neoverrucidae > Imbricaverruca > Imbricaverruca yamaguchii. The sequence goes on along the minus strand of JAOTOL010001292.1, from coordinate 540,294 downwards.
CATGGACATCTCTCCCGACTCACCGGGCCCCGTCGCGCCGTCGGCGAGACGAAGCGACCGATAGTGGATCCGGGGTGGGATGGGAATAGCGAGGCACCTGACGCTGACAGGGGGAGACCTACAGCCAGATGGCCACAGTCCCCCAACAGCTGCTGGTGGTGCTTCGGAAGAGGGGCAGGCTGCGATATCCAACCGGGGATGAACTTCCGACGGCGGGACGGGTCGCACACCCACCGCCTGCTAGCCGGAACAAGCAAGTGTCGGAGAAACCGGTGGGGTGGCCTCTTTCGTGCAGCTCGATAGCCAGGACGCCGATGTGTTGTAGGTTACGTGGCCGGAGTTGCCTGCCACCAGCATTGCTTTGCAAGCGGACTGACATACAGGCGTGTAATTGCTCCCGCAGGGTCGTAATAAACGGTGAAGCCGTAGCGCCATAATCACAGTGAAAGCGGTATCTTTCCGTCCAATCTCCGCGCCTCCGTCATTATGACGATTTATGGTTCGCTTAGTTCTATTACCTGGCACGATGGCGTAGAACACCCGTGGTATTCCGCCTACGTCTTCAACATCATGCAAAACTAAAATGCCAGAATCAGGGGCACAAATTTGTGGGAACTTTAAATATGAGGGGATGAGTAGTCTAGGGTAAGTTGACCGTCTCACAATTGAAAGATCGTGGAACAAACCTCACCTCATGTGTCGCTACTCTTCGCCCGCGATCAATCGGCGTGAGAGACTGGCGACACTAAATGACTCAGCGGTCGACGTGTCGTAAAACGAATAACCAATAAACAACAACTTCAAATATGATATTATCCTCTGGATATTGGATGTATTATCCACTGGAATCTCATACGATATTGGTCCACTATTCACGTGCGACCGCTTCAATTCCATGAAACGATGTAATGCAATATTGACGCGAGTATACTTTAAATAGTACCGTGCTGTCGTCAATTGCCTCATAATATGGAGTGATTACATTTGTTCGGTCGGTACGACTATGCTGAGGAATCTCCCCACCAGTTGGGATGGGCTAGATGGACTCGTAAGACCACACAGACGCACGTATTAGGATAAACAGCACACACACACTGTTTTCACATTGCAAATGATGCTGCCGTTGGTGATCATCAGGCCACAGTCCTCGGTGTACACGATGCATGGGCGTATGAACAGGTGGGCCAGGGGTTATGACCCACCCACTTTTAAAAGTGTGTGTGGGAAGGGGTGGGAACAATGGTAGGTGATCCTCCCACTTTTGAGGCAATTTAATTTCCTAAAAGCGCCATGCACACATTTGAAAATGTGAGAATTTCCTGTAATCCATAACTAAGTATAAGCTGTACATATCACATCGTAACACATATCCTGTACATATCGCGTCATTATTTTGGCTCTGGGACGCATCGGCCATGTTGATCATATAGCACGTTCATGCTGGAGTTTCACTGTGATGCTTGAACCGTTAACATATGCCAGTGGCATAGCAGGCAAGTTCTGCGTAGCAAAAACCCTGATCCCAGAATGTATTCAATGAAGACAGTTGGATCAAAAGTACTAAACACGGAATTACCACCGATAGTACTGTGAAGACGTTTCATCGTCCAGTGATGTGTGCATCCTAGCTGAGATTTAATATTTCCGATCCGAAATGGTGCCCCGTACCGAAGGGGTTGGGGGGGCACTGAAGCAGTCCCCCTGAGATGTTGTGGGCCCAAACAATGGTGACGGAGTTCGGAAAAATAGCGCTAGGCTCTATAGAAGTTATGCTTGTGTTTCCCACAATCGCACCAGGGCCCATAAAATTAATATTGGGACTCTCAATGTCGCGCGGGCCCCTGAAAATGAAGTTGGAGTTCAATCCTGAAGAGGTGGGTCCCAAGTTAGTTCTTAGGGCTTTAGGGCGCATGGACTACATTGGTCATGTAGCGCAAGTGAGTCCCAAGAACCCAGGAATCCGCTAAAATGGTTTTGTGGACCCATAAATTCGCGTCGGGGCCACAGTCTAGGTGTTATAAATAAATGCAGCGGGCACCAAGGACTTGCACCTGGCTTCACAGCTGCGCTGGGCACGCCAGGATCGCACTGTGTCCGGGAGAGCACAACGCGCCCCGCGAACTAGCGTAAGCTCCCCAGACGTCGTGCTTGGGACCCAACATCTCTATCGGTAGTGCCATAAATTATTGTCGGGGCGTACAAAGTTCCCCACGAGGCCAAACAACAATTGGCATCGATGGCTCCAAACAAGCACAGCGTGGCCCCACAATCGCAACGGAATCCGACAAGGACCATGCCGCGACACTCCAAGATAAGGAAAGATTTTAAAATAAATACTAGCCAGAAAAAATCGCTCCTCAGCACAAACATACCACCAGGTGCCTAAACAAATAGCATACGGCACCGATAAGCGCATCGAAGCCCGAACAAATCGTGGAGGGACACATAAAAAGCCCTAGGTGCCATAAAAATCAGGCCGTGGCTCAGATTTCACCTCATTCAGAACAAGTCACCAAAAACTGCGTCGAGCCCAGAAAACTGGAGTCCGACCTCCCGAACCACCCGCCTGGGCCCGAAAAGTCGTGACCGGACCCCGAGAAATTATACCGGATCCACAATAATGTGCTGGGATTCAACAAATGTGAACGAGGAACCCCAAATATGCACAGCAGGACCCTAAGGGCACAAATGACGGGGGCGAAGTTGTACCGGATCCTCCAACGCTTACCGAGTCTGGTAAAAAGCGACAAGGCCTTAAAGCATGCGTTGCATCTCTAAATAACCACGCCGGGTGCAAACAAAACAAAACACAACGGGGCCCCAAAGCAATCCGGGGCCTTGAGACAGCATGGGGCCTCAAAAACAGTCTGGGACCCTAAAAATCGACATGGTCATAGAAAAGGAACAAAAAGATCGGGTACTACATGGGCATTTCGGGGTCTGCAAAAACGCATCAAAACACACAGAGACCATCGGTTCACCATAAAACAACAGAACACTAAGGAAAAGAGCCGAAGACGCAAAGATGTGTCGGACTCCTAACAAAAATTGTCTGGAGCCATAAAACACATCCGAAGACAAGGAAAGGCGGAAAGGTCCAAAAACGGAACCTAACCAGAGCCTCAGTCCGGTAGTGAATCTGGAAGCGTATTTCACAAAAATGGATGAGGGGCATCAAAGCTCAGCGATTATCCAGATTAGTCAGCCACCAGAAAACGTGGGAAGAAAAGAACTATCTAATCATTGAAATGAATTGACCATGTGCCCTTGTGGCTTTTAAGTCTGAACACGTTATGACTTTTTGAGGTGCTGTGTGCTGTCACCCGTCAGCCATTTTGCAATTAATTGTTGGTTCACAAAATTAGTGCGTACCCTCCCTTTCAGCCGGGTAAAACATGCGGCAGTTGTAGCATTTCGTTTCAAGCGGTGGATATTCTAAATTGCACGATGTGCACAACGGAGATGGTTGAGATGACTGATCACCTACGTATTGGAGTTAGGCCTTGAGGACGAACACCATGGCATGCGTTTTTATTTATAGCGTTTTTTTTACCTAAGAGGCATCAGCCTACCAATCTATGTCTGCCACACACCGGTTCAAAGAATTGTCGACCAACGATCGCCGAACTTTCCAGTCTCTCATCCTCCCCAGCATCAATAATGATAATTATTTTGTAATCTGCCGGCAAGTAAGGTACGGTCTTGCTTATTCTTTCTCCTCACCAACATCGGTGAACATTTTCGACAGGGGATATTTTAAAGACTTATGGTACTACATCATAGAAACTAGGGCACACCACATAGCCACTAGTGAGGTTTTGCTACAAAAGGATCCATCGGTCGTGAAAAAGTTCCAAGTCCAGCGAGAAGTGTAGATTTGAATGTAATGATACCGCGATGATAGCTCTTTTTCAGACATGTTACTGGAAGCCATATGCGCGCCCAGTGGCATTCCCCACCACTTAGCTGCGAGTTGTGTGTTCACAATTAAATTTCTTGAGTTCCCTGTTAGCTAGTTATTTGGGCTTTAGAGCGCATCGACTACATTGGTCATTTAGCGCCCATCTGGGTTCCCTGTTGAAACGTGCTCAACCATGGTGCATCGCGAAATTTCTGGGCGCGCCCCTACTGTTGAACCTGGCCCATTCACTTTATGAGACGTTTCTACGCCTATGCTGCGACATTTGCATAGATGCACTCCAAGATAGCGTTGCGTAGATTATACAGATGCACATCAACCAAACTTCATGTTGGTGTGTTCAAAGTCGTGATGGTACTTCAACGTATTTCAATGTAACCTAACCGAACCGACCCTAACTTAACCTAGTCCATCATAGCATCATAGCATAATCAAATCTAACCTAACATAGCCTAGCCCGGCATAACCTAGCTTAAACTGACCTGAGTACCTGTTCAGGCGTACGCCATCCTTTAACAACTTTTTTTTCCTACAGCACAGCTGTAATTCCCGGTTCCGTAATCCGGAAACCAACAGCTGTTTGCGTATCAGCCCACCTGGCGGAGGGTAAGTAAAAGCCGGTTTAAGCGTGCTCTCATGGGAGTTCAGGTACGTATTTCGTATTGGCACTTTCCCCATTGATTCAGCCATCCCATTAGGATTGCATCAGTCTTTCCTGATACAGAATTGACCAGGGAACCTTACCGGTCTTTCCTTATTGACGTATTACGCTCCATGCATAAGTTGTGGTGCGAAGTAAAGACTTCTGTAAGAGTGAACCCACCTCGCCACAAGGGTCGGCCCAGAAACGTTGATGTCTCGATGATCTTTATCTCTATGTTTACCGTGATCTGGAAATGCTTGGACGGGGCAAAGTACATGAAAACAATGGGTAGACCAGAATGAATCGGGGCAAAATTCCATTGGCTCCCATTATAGAAGATGAAATAATCGCGCGGGTGGGTTAGGCAAGCATTGGGATGGCAGTTCCCCTCAAATGTATGTAAAGCAACACCCCCGAGTCGAACGACTAGCAAATGGTAGCGAATCGGCGCCAGGTAGAAGCTTTGCGAGCTAGGGTTTGTTGCAGGGGCTGGGCCAATGGGAAGGAATTGAAAATGGCGCCCCCATGATCCGAAGGTCGCCTCTCTTGGAGCTTCCAGTGCACCCCCTCCTTGGAATTTCTCAGTACGGCGTGTTCCTCGGCCTGGGAACAGCAGTCCTCTGGGAGTCCGAACGTACGTCATGAATTTTTCAACGAAAGGCACTCCTCAGACAAAAACAAATGGTGCCCTCTGGGGTGTCGATTAAAAAAAAAACATTGGGTGGGGGTGGGGCGAAGTGCCAACACACTAGACCCCCCCAAAAAAACCCTCGGATTTCGCCCATTATATTCTCGGATCTCAGAAATTCTGAGTTTTTTATTCCACGGTGTGTGTGTTCGTGTTATTCAGCATCCTCACCAACGGGGAAAATCGTCCCATAACTGATCAAGTCATATAATTAAAAGAGCAGTGCATAGTACATGCCCGCATAACATTTCTGAGTAATAGCATGCGACTGCAGTGTCATACAGTGGGCTCGGATCTGTCGTCACCGTCACCATCACCGTCGCCCTCCTCCCCTCACTCCACACACCAACAAGCACACACCGGCTTCAATAAAAATATTTCAGCGATCATATACCGGCTAAAACACATCGGCCTTGACGGAGTAGCACAGCAGACCTGAACGGTGGTGACGATGGGTGAATGTATTTCTTTGTCGTTTAACATTAGGGAGGGACGAAGCCAATGTTGTTATTGGGCGAGTTCAATATCGGTGAATGGATACAGCTGCCACAAAAACAGAGACATCGCAAACAATGTCCTCTCATCAATCATGTGCGTTGGTGTCAGTGATACAATATTCGTGAAAAATGGTGGGAATATCACTTTCTGAATATTCAATCGACATCCTTCTCCAAGAAGTATCGACATCCCGCTCATTGATGCATGCTTGTGAAGTCCTCGCGTCTCCTTTCTAACAGTATCTCGTTTATATGTATCATGTGTATGTTCTCGATAAGGAATGGTGATATACGAACATTTCGCAGTGCAATTTCAATTAAAAGGATTACCTATAATGTGATCTGGCATACAATACCAGTGTATAACATAGTTATTATTCCCTCTATCCAGTATATAGCTCTTAAATTATGCATATCAAAACAAATGATAAATGTACAGTCATAAGTAACTAAACCATTAACTCAGCTCTGAGTCTGAAACATCAAAAACCTTTTAAATGACACTAATTCCATGGCAAATTTCGGCATCCTACCGTGCTCGTTTCGACATCTCACACCTTACGAAAAAACATTATTTTAAACCTGATTGGTGTAGTCATCGTGATCACCGAGTCTAGTCAGTCACCGCACCCGACACCAAGCAAAGTAAAATGCACACCGAATTACAGGCATTAATCAGCGCAATCGTTCTATTTTTTGTCTTTTTAACAACAGTCTGAATACTCCGTCCGTACCCAATGGCGCAGCCAATACCAAGAATAAAAGACACACTAGGTGCATGCCTCTCCAGTCACGGCCAAGGACGCCGAAAAGGTCATCCCAGAAGATTCCCAGAAGGGCCATCCGATGGTTTGAAAATGGATATGTCAGCTGGAATGGTTTCTTTGCTATAGTTGGAAATAAATATGTGCAAAATTTTGGAAAGTGGGAGTAATGGCAGAACTCAAAATTTGTTTAACATCGGCGGAATTGGTATGATCCCCGCTCCCGTAGGTCTGTTTTTTTTTCGACCAATTCGCTTTTTGGGGGCCCCAGCCATATGCCATAACATATGGCTGGGGCCTCGGGCTTGCCGCTTTTTGCGAAACGCGTAAACTTTGTAGAGCCCGGCATATTTTCGACCTCCCGTTGTGCTCTTAGAGTTCTGCTGTATTTAACTGAGGCATTTATTTTCGCACATGTGTTGAAACCCCAGCACAACCTTGGCTTCTCCAGTATCTCCGGTATAATTCATCGGGATCCCAGCGCGACTTTTCTGGCCCAGGTGTGTAATTTCGCACCGGCCCGGAGCAGTTTTACAGGTTCGACGCAAATGCTCGTGACTTCTGAATTATTTAAATTCCGAGTCCCGGTCTGATTTTTCGGGAACCAAACGATATTTGCATATTTGTCCCGCCGCGATTTTTCGAGCTCCGGTACGCCATTATTTCGGGACCGTACACAAAAATTGAAGGCATTTGCGGGTGGTACGTTTGGAGCGCTGGCGAGATGTTCCGGACTCGGACATATATTTTTTTTCTCGGAATCTCTCCTTATTTTAGAAGACATCGGCTTACTTTTTATGGAGTTCAGGTGTGGTTTCTGGGGATATGCTGTGTTTGAAGAATTGTCTGAATTGTCCGGTGCTGGGTCAATTCGATAGTCACCTTGTGATTTGTGGGGTCAAGCCTATTCTTGTAAGCCCCTCCAGGATATGTGTACACCCCAGTACGATCCTTCGGGCTCTCGGTGCGTTTTTTTCTCGGTACCCCAGCATTATAATTTTTTTGCGGGACCGACCCCTTCCACTTTGTGTATCATTGACACAATTTTTGTGTCCACACGGTGACATTCTGGGGAGATGTTGGCTCTTGAGAATACAGCTGCGACTTGTGGGGCTCCGGCGTGGTGTTTCGGCCCCCAGTGAGATTTTGAAAGGAAGCGACATGAATTTGTTTTGTTTAAAGTGCATTTTCTGATCCCTTGGTTTGGATCCCTTGTGCGAGTTTGAGTGACTACGACGCGTTTTTTTGTGGGGGGGGGGGCAGCGCGTTTTGTGGTCTTTTGGAGCAATTGTTGGGATCACAGAGTGAATTTTCGTGTCCGGTCGGTTTTTATTTTCCCACGCTTAATTTTTTAGTGACCACAGCGAGACTTTTAGAGCCCCGGTGCGACCTGCCATGCCTCTATAGAGATTTGCAGGGGCTCGAGCGAGAATTGTTGGCATCCTGGTCTCAGCGTGATCTTCAGGGGGTCCCGGTCCAACCGTGTGTGGCCCAGTTGTAATTTTCTTGAACCCGGGCGATAATTATTTCTAACCCAGGCCAAGCGTGATTTTCAGGGTGTCCCGGCCCGACCGTTTGTGGCCCAGTTGTGATTTTCTAGAACCCGGCACGATATTTTTGGGGCCATAGCGTGATTTTCAGGGGCTCTGATGGAAGCTTGTGAGGCCCCGGCGTTATTATCAGACGCCCCTGCACGACTTTCGGGGACACCCAATGCGATTTTTCTGACACCAAGCTGGATTTTTAGGGAGCATGTCACAATACTTTTCCTGAGCTCGGCGGATTATTGGGGGCAAATCATTTTTGGAAATATATTGAAAGCATGAAAATTGTCTTTTAAAATAGCAGTGCAGCACACATTTGCCTCCATAACGCAAACAATTGGCTAGGTTTGGTTAGGTCTGGTTAGTTTAGGTGTTTTAATTTTGATTTTTTGGGCGAAAATCTCCCCAAAATTTAACAGAAAATGGAGTTTATCTTTAAAAATGGCTTATGTTAGATTAGGATAGGTTCGAGTTGGTTTTTCTATTTTGAAAACGGAGAAAATATATTGGTTGAAATTTTGAAAATGTTATGTGTTGGTTTTGTTTTTCTCCAAAGAGATGTAGGTTAGGTTATGTTGCATTTTTTTATTTTATACAAAAAAAAATTTATTTCATACCGTCACGTCATTCAAAGCCCTTTTTGTGTTACTTTGCTCAAAACCTGAAAAGCAGGAGAGTGTGTAGAAAATGAGTGGTCCCATCATCTTAGTCACATTCATAAACATTGCATTCAAATGATAAATTTCAAGAATTCATAAAACACCTTAAAACACAAATTTACCAAAATGATTGGTCGCAGCATGTTCACCACATTCCTAAGCATTGCATTGCACAATATAATACATCATAAATTACTTTAAGCTGAGCCAGCCCCTGACGGAAATACAACATTGGGTGCCCCAATCCTGGGCAGAAAAAGCACGAAGAGTAATGGACTTAAAATATGAATAAATGCAATGTAAAACCAGCTCTTCTTGAAGACAATTATGGTAGCTATGTGGTATTAACATAAAAACCTTGAGCACAAATCAGAAAATAGGCATAAACTAGACTTGTTGAAGGTTACCTACCAACTTTTTCATCTACTGTTCCTAAACACTGCGCGAAATTGTATCACAAATGTCTTACCTCCGTCATATTTGTGGACCGCAACCGCAAATTTGAACTTGAGATTTTGTAATTCTGTAACTGAACATATTATCTTTAGTAACTACGATTTTCAATGTTCCAAAGAAGGCGATTGTGGCATTTCATGCGCCGCGCTAGTGTCTATTAAGTCTTTCCAGATATTTTGTTATGGTGTTTGACCTTGTATAACTACAGGGTTCGTGTAGAGTGTCTTGTAAGCTACAGCTTAGTACCTATCTATTGCTTTCTTCAAGAATAGTTATTATAATACAGTGTACATGCAGCTTCTTGCTGACTTTTTCTTTCATGATATCATAAACTGGGAGATAAATTTGGCTCACATGTGCCTATGGTTTGTTCAGGTTGAGACTGGTTTACCCCATATTTTTATTGAATATATGCACATTGCCATTGGGCATTTAGGTGAGTAGGTATCTAGGTAAATATTAAGCTTATGGTGTGATTGGTTGCCTGTTGAATATATATATATATATATATATATATATATATATATATATATATATATATATATATATATATATATATATACTTTGCATGTCCACAATCTCAATGACTGACTGCTGTTGACTGAATGACTGACTGCTGGATTGTGTGCATGTTTGACAAGGTACATGTCTAGAAATTAAGAATGGTATGAATCTAGATCAAGCTCCATATGCGTGTGCCTTTGCTATGGGTCATGTGCGCAAGCATTATGCCAGTGCAATTGTTATCTAATGGCTTTGCAGATTATGTCAGATAATCTGGTGTTAAATGCATCAACATCAGCTAATCTCAACATATTATGATGGAAGTTGTGCTTGCAAAGTGGAAGAAAATCCAACTCATATTTGTTTTTTTGTTTTTTTTTCACACGATTTTCAATTTTGCAGGAAGAGGTCAATCCACAATCCAATCCAAATTATTCATTTCAGGACAAAATGTGCTGGTAAAATGTGCTGCAAAAATGTGTGTGCAGTACAAAATGTGCTGGTAAACTAAGTTTTCTAAGTAGTATGCCATCTTAATTTTTTTTCCTTTAGCTTTCATATCAGCACAAACATGTCATAGGTTACTGAGGGGCCCAATTCAACATTGAGGGGGACAAGATCAACATTTGTGGGGCCATGGTCCCCACAAAAGGATACAAATTGACGCCCCTGCCATGGTTGTACAGTTCAAACTGGAATGTCATCTGATCCGCTTATGCACATATGTGTTTGTCCGCAGAATACGAGTACTTGACCGTATGTTAAAATGAAATGGCAAAGATCGCGATCTGGTCGAACTTTGCCAACTAATTTTAGATGTTCACTGGAAAGAACGGGAAAAGTTTATAACTAACCTGGTGAGCTGAAGACAAATATGTTTCCTTGTACAAAAACAAAAATGAAAGTGACCATAGTGTATGATATCAGAAACATTTTCACAACCAAGTTGATATCATATCTTTAAAAAAAACCTTCGTCTGACGTCATGCAGACTTGAAGGATAAGATCGATCTACCCTCTGGCAAACGTACCTTCTGTTTGTTATTCGTCACACGCGCCTGGGGTACAAAACAAATCAACGCTACTTTATGGAGTGCAGATGCCTATTTCAGTGCAGGACTGTTTCGGTTCCATATCATTTTTCACAATCGCAACCCTTTTCTGTGTTTTGTGTTCTTGGCACGAGGATTGGCTCATGCATGATGTTTATTATGAATACTATGCTTAACATTAATAGGTACTTATTTGTGGTTACTGCCATAGGTTTTTGGTGAATAACTTCAGTGCCCCTGATTCTTCACTCACTGGCAGCTGACAGTTTAACAATTGTAATGCTAAGCGTGAATAATTGTGCTGTGATTTGCTCCCTACTTTGTGTTATCGCATACTATTCACAAAGATATATGCTTTGTATCATTTTTCATAGCGTGCATGTGTGTCACAAGACTCAAGTGACTCATTGTGATTTGAATCATTGACTCATGATACAACAATTTTTATATATAGAGAGATGTGATATATCTCACAACTCAGGATCTATTTTGTGGAAAATAATTGATTCAACTCGTGACTCATCAAAAAAAAACATTGATCCATGAGTTGATTCTCGATTCAACTTGAGTTGAGCACATGTGTGATTTGTGGTGTGTACAAACATCAGCATGGCAATGGAATTGTTGTTTTGTGGCATAACAAATTTTTAAAACAATCTGATTTATAGCATCAGCGTCTGTTAATCTCAGCAGTTTATGATGCAAGTTGTACTTCCCACAGTGGAGGGAAATCCAGGTTTTGTTGTTGTTGTTGTGTTTTTGCATAACTTTCAATTTAACAGTAAAAGGTAGAGAGTCAGTCCACTATCTAAACCTAATCTGTTTCATTGCAGTACAAAATACTCTGGTTAACATCAACCAAGTTTTCTATACATCATGGTGTTTACATCTTTTCTTCTTCTTTTTCCTTTAGCCTTAAAATGAACATGAAAACAGCACGGCTTATTGGGGGGGGCAAGATCAACAGTGGTAGGCCATGACCCCCACAAAAGGATACAAATCGACGCCCCTGCCTGGACCCTGATAAAACCGGTTGCTTATATCAACTAAGGCAAGCTCATCTGCAACACCTAAACGCAACAGCACACAGACACGTACACACACACACCTAGGTTTCAAGTTGACAACTGCATAAACACACACGGATCATACACATTGAGGTGGGCTTATGTTAATGTGTGTACGTATTTTACGAGTAGACAGATATTGTGATGTACAAAGTGAAGGCCCTTAGGCAAAATATATACCGTACAAATTTGGATCCATTTAATTGTTTTATTAAGAGCAGGAAGTTATATTGCGTCATTTTCTCAATATCTTCCCTACATAAAGGAAACAAAGGGATGGCTTAGTTTATGATGAGTAACGGTTTACTTGAAAGCAAATTAACTACATAAATGTGTAAATATACTATACATATTTGCCTATTATATATCTAATCAAAGATTCTTGCTGAAAATCAAAATTAAAATAAAAAAAAAACATCTTTAAAAACCTACTTTTATATGGCTTCTTTTGTTTACGGTGGGATGGGAACTGGTTCGTTAAACAAGGGCCTTGTATACTATTTTTGTCTTTATGTCTAAAAGTTCGAGTAAGCATTTTTTTATAAGAGCAAGTGGACTTCCAACACTGCTTCTCTCTGTGCTCTACCCATTAGAAAAGGTACATGAAAGAAAACTTGAAAACTCAAAATTTTTAGATTTGAAAAAAAGAGAATTTTGATTTAGGCGGGCCAGAACATTTCATGCACATGTCGGTATCGCTGTCCTTTTCGGATTCCAAGGATTTTTTCTCTCAAATATCCCCAAAAATGAACTCCCCAGGGCGAATAACGTTATGTAAGTAGTGAGAAGCCGTGAAAACCTAGCCCCCTACTGACGTCACTTTTGGGGGAAATTGTTCTGGGCGTGGACCCTACCTGTCGAGCGCTTTCCGATGACACCCCTTTTGTTTTCGTGTGACGCTTTGTTTGGATTTTATATTGGGTTTTACTATCCGCCCTCCCCAGAGAGGGGGTGTGGGTAGCTGACCGGAGAGGCGGGAGATTTAACCTGAGAAACGACTGGAAATTGCATGTTGATGTTAATTCCCGTATTCACAACAGCGTGTTTTTCAAAGGCATGTGAAATATTGGCACACTGACACTCAATATTTGCTGAGATGGGAAGGATAGTTGATTACCAAGAAATAGCAGATTCGTACGTCGACCTAGGTAGCATCATTTCCAGCAGTGTGCAAATTGAGGTGAAATTCATCCTCCATTTATGATCTTATTTTCAATTGCATGGTTTCTACTTCATTATTCCACCAACCTGATATGCGTACTATGTCAACCCACGTGCCGCCATAATCACAACTGTTCTACTTTGCATATCCAGACTGGGCGACCAAGGTACTTACGTCCCTGCGTTTAATGTGCAACAACCGACTGCACACAGGCTAAGGGAATCTATGCCCATTAAGGTGTGTCACGTAGGACCTTTTTTTGAAATTGTACTTTGCTTAGTGAAATTATCGTGCAGATCACGTAAAAAAACCTGTGGTCGAAACCAAATCGAAATCAAAGAAGAAACAAAATATGCCGCAGGCCGATAAAGAAACAAATTTGCCGGGCGCCGGCGTTGAAGTCTCCAGTGTTGGCGCTCCGTTGCGATTGGCATCTAACACCAGCCGTCCGGCCACCGTCGGAGCGCCGCGGCGCTGTGACGAAAAAGGCGGCAGTCGGTGCTGTGGATGACTGATGAATGGATTCTGGTGATGAAGCTCATTAATAGAACTCAATGAAAGTGTTTAGTAGGGTAAAAGGCTTTTGATAAGCACCAGTCGCTTAATAAGTTGCCTGGATATCTGACGCATGAAAGAAAGGTTCACTTTACGTCGTTTGTTCGTTCCATTTTCAATCAGTAGATCTATCGGCGTATAATGCTAATATTTTCACTTTTGAAAGCTTGCACATCTTCAAAATTCCTCGTCTGTTTCCATCGGAGACCAATTAAATCATTCTGAGACATTTGATATCTTATTGTTATGACAAATAGACCAGGCGAAATCGGCATCATGCTCCGTTCCACTACAACCCAAGGAGACGGGCATACAGCGACGTCACCTTTTGTACGAGCGGCCACATTTTTTGTACGAACTATCATTTTATAATTGTACTACTTGTCTACATGCTCGACAGAAAACCCGACATGAAATCCTTTTTGCTGCTGAGCACTGGCATTGCTGACCTGTGTTTCAACTTCGCCACAATGTAACCGTGGCGGGCCTCTTCACCAATTACCTTCAAATTCGCCTCGGTCACCACTTTCACCATCCGTTCCACCGTCTGACTATGCACGGGGTATGGCGGTACTTCGAGATGACTCGCGATGATGTCTAGTAAGTCATCATCGGACAGTTGTTGCGTCAAGGGCGGCTCGGTTATCGCCTCATTACACCAATCAATCAGCTCCATGATGGTGTTTGCCCCCATATTCACTTTTGGAAGCATGAACTTCCGCACTTCGTCAGTATCACTATCGACTTGAGTTCTGCGACACTGCTGGATTTGAGTGACCGCCCTTTCCCGTGTGGCTTGATCTTGGTCCGCTGCCATTGCTAGCAGTACTGCCTCAGGGTGACACCAGTAGCTGTTGCGCTGTATTACCGGCTGCACCATGGCCGCTATCTCAGGTCGCAAACTTTTGAGAAGTTGCACGCTGTGCAGCGCATTGCCAGGGCCGTCAGAACATTTCCAGTTCTTCTTGATGCAGAACCACATGGGAGTATAGTGGCACACGATGAACTCCGCTAGCATTCTCAGACTGTCTGATGGCTGTTCGGTTGATATGTAGAGCCGGAGAATTCGCGCCACCAGAGTCAGCCACCTGGACTGGTTTAGTGGACCGATCTTCATTTTCGCAGTTCTATCTGAGATACAGCCCGTCTGGACACTACGCGCCAGACTGTACAGAATAGCCTGATCTGAACTCAGGTCGCTGAGAATCAGATTTCGCTCTGCTGCGGCGCAGTATAACCGAGCACGGAGTGTTCAGTACGTATGGTCCATACATTACCCGTTGCCGAAGCTCGCTGCACGCACCGCTATGCCATTAGACCCCATTAACTGCTGGTGTCGGGATGTTTGATGGAGGTATTAAGCTTCCGTATTTCCGGTTTGAGATGATCCTGCAATTCATCAGGTCGTTTCAAACGGTTCATTCCAGGCGCTCGGGTTGATGGCCACAGTTATGACCGAACTTTGCTTAATTCGCGACGACGAGCGACAAGTAGGCAGGATTTTCGACTGGTTTCAATGTGCGAGCCATGTCGCAAATACAGTGCATTATACGTCAGAATCATAGCTAGCACGTCCGATTTACATTGTATTAAAACATGTGAGACACAAATGGACCAATCTTATGCTACTTGAAATACAATTAACGAATGTTCAACACTCTTAATAGCTGTATTTGCTTGCATTGACAATGACCAACAAAAAAGCTGCACATATTTGCGTTAGCGTTTTGAATCTCCCTGCGAACATCTAATTCGTCAAGCAGCGGCTATATGGAGGAAGTCATTCGTGCTGCATCGGTGGTACTTTCACCCAATAGCACGTCATGTCTTTAACACGACGATCCCTTCTACTAGTGATTTTGCTTGGTTTGTCGGCAGTTTAGTGGAGGATTTCTGGTTGTGCAGCGCGTATGTGCTTGTAAGTGCCCTCGAAGGAACAGATCATATATTACCCTCTGCGAAATCATCGAGGCAGGTCAGGTGTCACTACCCGAGCCGCACCTGTGACCTTTTGCCTGAGTGTGAATCGAGACACTTTCTGCGCAGCCCTAACCAGCCGGATTCGAGGACCTTCAGTTATTGCTTCCATCCGTGGAGTGGGTGCACCTGTGCGGGTTCCCTTGGCAATTGAATCCGCTGATTGAAAGGTTGGCGGCCCCATTCGTGGTGAGACTGACTATGCGGTCAGAAATCCACCGTATCCTTTGGGATGGGCGTAATTAGGATTGCGTTTAGGCATGATTCTCATTGAAAAATGATGTCTGTCTTCCATTCATGCTTTTGAGAGGAGCATCCAGCTCAGTAAGACCCGCCATTTGATATCAAGTATGATACCAATAATCCGCTGTACGCATCTATGATCTTTATGTTGTGTGATTGTTTTCCGATTTACTGACATGATGTTGTGCATGCCATTATAATTATCAACAAGAAACCTTAGAATGATGTGTTTTGTGTGAACACGACAATACTACCACATCACCACTTCAGCTCCTGTGAAAATACACGCCTTCGAGTTGTACTCATTGAACAAAAGATTGAGGCTGTTTGTTCTGGCTGCATTGTAGGCAGAAAAGTTTTTATCCTGGATCAAATTCCTGGCGCTATCTCCATCCCTCTCTCTCTCTCACTCTCCTCTTTCTCTCTCTCAGTCCGTCTTACTCACTCTCTCATTCTCTCACTCTCTCATTCTCTCACTCTCTCTCACTCTCTTACTCTCTCACTCTCTCACTTGCTCCCTATCTCACTCTCTCACTTTCTCACTCTTTCCCTCTCTTACTCTATATATACGTATGCATATATATATATAATTTATAAATATCCATATATGTACTAAATACATGCAGATATACATACGGATATATCTGGATGTCTTTGATACATTCCAGGGCGTCTACATATAATTCGTCGTGTTTCTGTGCGGACCAATTATGACCATTGACAACAACATGGCCTAATGTGAGATACCACATGTACTGTAAGATCTGGACTTGCCAATTACATATTACCTGTGTCTCTAGTTGTAAAGTTTGGATGCTGGTTGGAAGCTCAATGCTGAACTGACCTGATTGACACATTTTCGACCTATTTTTACTATCATGAAAATATTGAGTAAACATATACATTCTTTTAAGTTAAAGCATGCAAAATAATGCCGAAAAAATACCTGCCTCGCCATTACCGTTTCGATGGATTCAATTATAGATCCGTTCAATTCCATTCATTATTGTGTTCCCTGTGTGTGTGTGTGTGTGTGTGTGTGTGTGTGTGTGTGTGTGTGTGTGTGTGTGTGTGTGTGTGTGTGTGTGTGTGTGTGTGTGTGTGTGTGTGTGTGTGTGTGTGTGTGTGTGTGTGTGTGTGTGTGTGTGTGTGTGTGTGTGTGTGTGTGTGTGTGTGGAATTTGGCCGACCTGCGTAGTCCGTAGTTGGTTCGGCCGGTGCCGGACGGTAGTAGGAGGAGGGATTCGGTCATCGCCGTCCGACTAACAATGCCGAACACAGCTATATGGTACATTATCATACATCAGTTTTTGGTTCGATTCTATTTTAGGTTTGTTTGTTTGTTTGTTTGCTAGTTTGTTTTTTCTTTTTCTTTGCTTTTTGTTTGGTTTTTGTTTTGTTTTTCATTTCTCTTCTTTCCTTACATGATTAGGTTTAATGTGGTGATCTGAGTTGGGAGAGAGTATGAAGGTGAAGGAGTTGTTTGGATGTTTTTTAGTGTTTGGATGTTTTGGCACGAGCGCTTGGTTTGGTATTCTTAGCGCTAGTGTTTGTTTCTTGGTTAATTGTTTTGGACGTTCCTGTGCAATGGACGGGGTCTGTGTTGCTGTGTTTGTCGTCTGAGCTGTGGTCTCTGCCGCACTCGTATGGCATCGGAGGTGATGATTCGTGTATTTGCGTAGTGTTCTGAATGGTGGGCGGTGGTCTGGGTCTGGGTTGCTGGGTCTGTCTGTGTTTGCACGGAGCGTTGAGTGGGTTTTGGAGTGGGAGCCGTGTGATATGTGTATGCTGGTGTGGCCGGTTCCTGGCGGTCGGACGATGGGTGGCGGTCGTTGACCTATGCCGATGCCTGCGACTATTAGTCATCTAAGTGTATGGGGCGGAGAATCTCCTTCTCCCTCCTCCACCGAGGGCGGGCCCAGTCCCGGGAGCCGTGGTCTGTGTGGCACCATACGCATTTCCTCGTGTTGTTACTGCACGTGTTGTCCGTGTGTGTGCTGGCACAGCTGGCACAGACTGGGAGTGATTTCCTGCAGCCTCGCCACGAGTGTCGGTATCCCTGACAATGAGAGCAGCGTCGTGGAAGTGGTGCACGAGGTGTGACCGTGTATATTAGGCCATGTCGTCGTTCGTCAGATTAAGATTTGGATCTCGGCGGGGTTATTTTTTTGTGCCTTGCTATGTAGTAATGTAAAATAAAAACAAACATTCCCAAAAATTTGAGTTTCAAATCTATAGAAACGAGGATTTTGTGATGTCTACAAATTTTGTGTCCAACGCCCCAGGCGAGGATTGGTTGGAAGTTTTTACACCGTCACCGTTTCTCTCCTAATCAAGTTATAGCTGCCAAACAAAAACGAGCATGTTGCCCGTCATCAAAGGAACACGACGGTACCCAGTTTTGGGGCTTGGGGTCAACTGGTGACCTCCCAGGTCGGGTCAATGACCAAAATTATGCAAAAAACGGACTTTTACCCTTTGAAGGACCACAGAACAAACCGAAGGACCACACCAACATGCCGGAGAAGAAACTGACGACTTCTCAGGTTTCTTCTAATCTTTGCCGCTCTCGGTCACCGACAGAGGTCAGGTCAGGACAAATCCGGTCAGGTACCACATCGACATGAAAGGACGTAAGCCATAGCATATTAACTCAGGTCTAAACATCACAAAAGCAAATCATTTTCCGAATAGAGCAGAGTTATACTAATATTCTTTGCATCAAAGGAAAAGCACACGCTTCTACAAGTACCTTTGCAGTCTGACCTTCACGGTTCAAATGCCGGTGGCATCACAGTGATTCACATGCGCACGCGCACCGGCTGCCATAGCGTATCGATACAGAGCCTCTAACGGGCCGCGCACAATATGCTTACACGTCCCAGGAGCGCAAAACCGGCCGACAGTACAGCACA
Organism: Imbricaverruca yamaguchii; assembly: GCA_034440575.1. Classification (NCBI taxonomy): domain Eukaryota; kingdom Metazoa; phylum Arthropoda; class Thecostraca; family Neoverrucidae; genus Imbricaverruca; species Imbricaverruca yamaguchii. Next base: position 521,650 of record JAOTOL010001292.1, on the reverse strand, counting down.
CCAACAAGCAAAGAGCACAGGTCCAGACCTTACAAACATATCTTCGCATGGTCCTTCTTGGACTTCATGACGCCGCCGGTCAGCTCTCTGTGTGCCAGTCTGGCCCTGATGAAGCCGTCTCTTCTCGCGTAGCCGTACACTGCCTTGGACGCGGCCGTCACCTCTTTGACACATCGCTCCACGTTCTGTCCGTGGACTGGCATCGAGTCTACTTCCATGGGGGTGGACTCGAAGTTCTTGATGACCGCAGCTGGCAGGTCCCGGGTGAGGATGGGCTCGGAGATCTGCTCATCATCCCAGACAATCAGTTTCCGCAGGCCTGTGGCCTGCTTGTTGAGGTCCACATTGCACCTGGTGCGGATGTTGACTTGTTCTTCCCCTCCTCGGCTTCCGAGCGCCTCCTTCTCCCGCACCTCCATGATCTTCTGTACGGCAAAGCAGCGGTCCTCCCGCTCCTCGCTGCACAGCAGCGTCTGCAGGAGCATCTCCGGATGCGCCCACCAGGCGCTGGACTCCAGGTAGGAGAACACCTCCTTGACCACCTGTTCGTCCTGATCGAGAGTCAGCCGCAGCTGTTGCAGACAGATCCGTGCGCCCTCGATCCAGTGGTTGCGGATCCTGTACCTGAACTACGTGGGGTAGTACACCCCGATGATGTACTCGCAGATGAGCCGGAGGTGCCAGGCTTCCTTCCCGGCGAAGCCACCCGGCCCGTCCAGGTTGATGATCAGGTGGCGGAGAGGAAGTTCGTTGAGGTGGAGACCGCACAGCAGCCAATTCAGCGACCTGCCCAGCATCTTCTCCACGAATTGGAAGACGCCGCCCCAGATGTTGGTGTTGGTTGAGTCGCCTCCAATATGCATGATGGTCTTGTCGACGCCGTGTTCCCGCATCCACTGCACCAGACATTTGGCGATCTGCTCGGCGGCGGTGGCAGTCTCATCTGCCTTCGGAGGTGAGAAGTGAAAGAGGTAGTCCCCGCCGGGCTCAGCTACCACCGAGTAGTGATCCTCCTTCTGGAACGAGGGGTAGAGCTGGTCACTTCCCTCCACCTGCTCATACTTCAGCGTCCAGTCCTTCCGTCCATCGAAGTACAAGCAGGCGATGTCCTTCCTCTGGCACGTCATTGCCGCCTTCTCCTGCAGCTCCCTATAGAGCGCCTCCTTCGCGCGCTGGACTTTCTTGGCGTCGATGACGTTTGAGGTGTCGTCTTTGGAAATGACTCCGTAGTCGAGCATGGCGGCGTTGGCGATAGCTGCGGTGGCGTTGCAGGACATGACGTACCGGATTGAGGCCATGGCGACATTTCTGATGTTGGCCATGTTGCGCGTGCTGGAGCTGGTAGCGGCACTAGCAGAGTAGTTGGGGTCACGCTTGTAGCCGTCTTCGTCCTCTTCCATCTCGATCTGTTCCCCCTCCGTCAGCTCTTCCACGAATTGATTAACTTCCATGGTGGCTTTCTTCGGGTTTTCTTCTTCTTTTCTCTTCTCCGCCATCCTCTGCTTCGACTGCTCCTTCTTTTCTTTCCTCTGGTAGGCCAACACCTGCTTGCTGCTCTCCTTCTTGTCCACACGACCTATCATGCATGAAGATTTTTCCCCAATCTTTTGCCTCTGGACCATCATGAAAGAAACTTCCAACGCAGGGATGTTCTGCTCCCTGGGGCAAGTGCAGGTGATGTGGCAGGGCGGAAGCCCGACGTTGCTGGGGATGGGGCAGCCGGGGCAGTTGGCCTCTTGACAGGGGAGGATTGGGCAGCGGCACTTCGTGACGTCAAAAAGTCTGTCCAGCTGCTCCTCCATCTTACTGATCTGCTTCTCTGAGGTCACTTGCTTCCTGGCTATTCTGCTGGCTTTCTCCCACAGCTCGAGCAGTCTCTCCACGATCGTCTTGTCTGCCGCAATGACGGGAGGCTGGAACTTGAAGTTAGCACTGGCCCACCTCTGCTTGATTTGGATGACGATTTCCTGAAAGAATTCGCGGCTGGCGCAGTGGTACTCGGGGTTCATCTCCCTCAGGTAGATGCCGTACCTAAGGCAGTCCCGGAGAGTGGGCAGCTCGGTCAGACACATCTCCTTCCCCGTCCCCAAGTACTCCGTCAACCTTGTGCTGCACTCAGAGCGAGTTCTCTTGCGAGCCGCCATTTCTTGCGGCTTGGCCGGTAATCACTCACAGCACAGCAGCTTTACGACAAAGTAGGCGGTCATTAGATCTGAAAGCAGGCACACCATTAGATCTGAGAAGCATCAGAGGGCCATCAGATTTATTTCCGGTGCCTGAAACCCTAATATGTTTAACATGCGGCCCCACAAACGAAAACATATGCATGTTTTGGCCTAATTCTGGTCATTGACCTGACCTGGGAGGTCACCAGTTGACCCCAAGCCTCAAAACTGGTTACCGTCGTGTTCCTTTGATGACGGGCAACATGCGCGTTTTTGTTTGGTAGCTATAACTTGATTAGGAGAGAAACAGTGACGGTGTAAAAACCTCCAACCAACCCACGCCTGGGGCGTTGGAGACCAAATTTGCAGACATCACAAGATCCTCGTTTCTATAGATTTGAAACTCAAATTTTTGGGAATGTTTGTTTTTATTTTACATGACTACATAGCAAGGCACAAAAAAATAACCCCGCCGAGATCCAAATCTTAATCTGACGAACGACGACATGGCCTAGTGTATATGATGTACGCGACTTTGATGTGTGTCGGTTGTTTTTTGTGTGTGCTAAATGTCAGTATCAGAATGTGTGTGTTTGGTTTGGTTTTGGGGCGGGTGGCCTATACACCGCGGTTACTCCCTGGCTGTAGAATGTGGTGGTCAAATAATCCTCTTCGAGCTGGGCTAGTTCGCTTGCGTATATTATTCCTTGGGATGAGTTGAGGTGTGTGGCTAGTGTAATGGTGATGTGTGTGTTCACGATGACTCTGATGGATATTTGTGAGTATGTCTGCGTCTGTCGTGTTGTTGACCTGGATCAGAAGTGCTCCCGTTTTAGTCGGGCGTGCGTGTAGGGGCGCTCCTGTGTGCGGGGTGACTTCCCACTGTAACAACCAGGGGTCAAGGTAGCTCATCGACTCCCCATCGTCCCGACGCAGAGGCAGTAGTCCCCCGTCGGAGCGTTTGCGGTGTTGGTGGTCACTGTGAGTTGGTTTGTTCGGTATGGGTTTTGGGTTTAACGTCGGGGAAGGAGAAGGATGGAGTCCACCTAATACAGTATCGGCGGTATAGGGGTGGGGCAGGGATAAAGATGGCAGTGGCACCGCCGGACGAACCTGAAGTTGAAGATAGATGATGATGGTCCGGAAGAAAGGTGTTGCACGGTTTGACACTAACTCAGTGCACTGGTGGCAGGCTGACGGTCTTCTGTTAGAGTTGGCTGGGGTGCGGTTCCAAGATGGCGTCGCGAGATGGCGTCGGAGAGGTGGTGGCGTCCTTTCTCGTGGCCAGTTGGTGCTGGCGTGCTTTGGGAGCGCTCCGTCTGGTGCTGATGCGGCTGTTCGTGCTGCCGTCAGTGCTGCAACCCCTGTGCCGTCGCTGCCTCTTCGGTGTTGCTGGAAGCTTCTCAGAGTTGGTTTTCCGTGGTTTGAGGTCCGTGTCCGATTTCAGGTAGCCAGGTTGGTGCTTGTTTGGGTTTCATTAATGTGTGTGATGCTTCTGGTCCTCCACTTTGAAAGTGAATCGCAAGGCGTCTACGTAACGCGCCATTGTACTTAAGTGCTTCAAAATGGCATCCAGGATGTTTTGGGCATTACTAATTATGCAATACATATGCTAGACCCGGAATTTGATCTCAAGTCACCTATATAACAGCACTTTATCAGGTCAACTGCCTATTCAAGTTGCCGGAACCGGGCCGTTCACCAGACTGCTCCAAGACCAAGTTTGGTTCCATTTCCTGTCATAAACTTCATCTAACTTGACTTCGGGAAACTAACATGACTTTGAAACTATATAGCACAACAATATGTATCAAACAAGTCGCTAGTGTTGACCAGGAACCCTTCCCGTTTGCCAATATACGGAAAACGCATCAGTGCCGATTTGTTTGGTCTGGCGCTACAAGATATTTTAAATATAAGGGTCCCTGACCCGAAATTTGGTGACCGATTTCCGTTTTCATTTCATTAAACAACGCGCCAGTCTTTTCCAAGGAGATATGCAAGAATGGCGTTTATCGACCGGTAAAATCTGGAGTTTCCCACGAAAACCGGAGGGGTGGGCGGATTTCGCCGCCCCTTCAAGGCGCGTGCTAATGTTGTAGTTGTTAATGTCGTGTCAATGTCGTGTTAATGTTGCAGTTGCGAGTAGTTCTGTATGGCCGCTGTGAGGGAGGAGTGTGCAGTAGGGTGTGTCACGAAGGACCTTTTTTGGAAATTGCACTTTGCTTAGTGAAATTATCGTGCAGATCACCTTAAAAAACCTGTGGTCGAAACCAAATCGAAATCAAACAATAAACAAAATATGCGACAGGCCGATAAAGAAACAAATTTGCCGGGCGCCCGGCGTTGAAGTCTCCAGTGATGGCGCTCCGTAGCGATTGGCATCTAACACCACGCGTCCGGCCACCGTCGGAGCGCCGCCGCGGCGCTGTGACGAAAAAGGCGGCAGTCGGTGCTGTGAATGACTGATGAATGGATTCTGGTGATGAAGCTCATTAATAAAACTCAATGAAAGTGTTTAGTGGGGTAAAAGGCTTTTGATAAGCACCAGTCGCTTCATAAGTTGCCTGGATATCTAACGCATGAAAGAAAGGTTCACTTTACGTCGCTTGTTCGTTCCATTTTCAATCAGTAGATCTATCGGCGTATAATGCTAATATTTTCACTTTTGAAAGCTTGAACATTTTCAAAATTCCTCGTCTGTTTACATCGAAGACCAATTAAATCATTCTGAGACACTTGATATCTTATTGTTATGACAAATAGACCAGGCGAAATCGGCATCATGCTCCGTTCCACTACAACCGAAGGAGACGGGCATACAGCGACGTCACCTTTTGTACGAACGGCCACATTTTTGTACGAACTATCATTTTATAACTGTACTACTTGTCTACATGCTCGACAAAAAACCCGACATGAAATCCTTTTGCTGCTGAGCACTGGCATTGCTGACCTGTGTTTCAACTTCGCCACAATGTAACCGTGGCGGGTCTCTTCACCAATTACCTTCAAAGACGCCTCGGTCACCACTTTCACCATCCGTTCCACCGTCTGACTGTACACGGGGTATGGCGGTACTTCGAGAGGACTCGCGATGATGTCTAGTAAGTCATCATCGGACAGTTGTTGCGTCAAGGGCGGCTCGGTTATCGCCCCATTACACCAATCAATCAGCTCCATGATGCTGTTTGCCCCCATATTCACTTTTGGAAGCTTGAACTTCCGCACTTCGTCAGTATCACTATCGACTTGAGTTCTGCGACACTGCTGGATTTGAGTGAACGCCCTTTCCCGTGTGGCTTGATCTTGGCCCGCTGCCATTGCTAGCAGTACTGCCTCAGGGTGACACCAGTAGCTGTTGCGCTGTATTACCGGCTGCACCATGGCCGCTATCTCAGGTCGCAAACTTTTGAGAAGTTGCACGCTGTGCAGCGCATTGCCAGGACCGTCAGAACATTTCCAGTTCTTCTTGATGCAGAACCACATGGGAGTATAGTGGCCCACGATGAACTCCGCTAGCATTCTCAGACTGTATGATGGCTGTTCGGTTGCTATGTAGAGCCGGAGAATTCGCGCTGCCAGTCAGCCACCTGGAGTGGTTTAGTGGACCGATCTTCATTTTCGCAGTTCTATCTGAGCTACAGATCTGTACAGTCTGGACACTACGCGCCAGACTGTACAGAATAGCCTGATCTGAACTTAGGTCACTGAGAATCTCCTGCGTCATTTCTGAAACATTTCCGCCATCGATTGGCTCAAAATCGACCACTGGCAAGGTTTCTACTGCGCCTGCAGCAGCCCGGCCAATCAGCCCACTAAACGACTTAGGTCCTGTTGTGACTCCATCTAACTGGCTAAATACTGCACGTAGATTAAGTTCATTTGCATGAAGTTGGCACACAAACCAGTGGACGGGGGCGTTTTTGTCCGAGCTCAAACAAACTGATAACACCACCTTTTTTGGCCAGCATTAACTCTCGTGCCGTCACAGCCAAGCACAGAAACATCCGCACCAAACTCATATGCCACGGCGTTCAGGTCCTGAAAAATGTCCTCCGCTTTCCCAGTCTGTGGGGTAAAATGTCCTAAATATGCACTGTCTGGCTCGGATACAACCACAATGTGCTCTTCCGTCTTCTTTGAACTGGCTGTCATAAGCGTGTCGTCTTTTCTACCGTCGAAGTAGAGACCAGATACACGACCTGCATGATCCTCATGGCTCTGGGCTACTACCTCTCTTTTAATCCGATCCCTTGCTCGCCATACTTTTTTTGCTATCCACTATGCCGTCCATATCGTCAGAAGTGATCCGACCAATGTCCACTTGGAAACCGTTCATGATCGCAGCACACGCACGATTAGACACTCCGTACCGATCTGCTGCTAGAGCCGTATTTAGCAGTTCGTCTGTGTTACTGTTCACCAAATACTCTGACTCATTGACTACAGATGTGAGCGATGATGAATCTGTGGCGGAATCTTGGTCTGAATTAGAATCTAGCTGGGCCATTCCAGAAGGTCCCGGTTGTGGTGATGTGACTCTCTCGGCGGTCAGACGCCTCCTTTCGTCCATGGCGCGTCGACGAGTGGTTTCACGGATATCTGCGGTGCCGATTTGCATTTGGCGAGGTCCTCTCTGGTCTTGGACAAAGGGAAACTCCATTCGTGGCACTTTGTCGGCCATCGCACATTTGCAGCTATCGATATCAGCAAATTTTCGCGATATCGCGATATCACATTTCAGCACATCGATATCAGATATCAGCACGGCTCGTGTCGCCCTCGTTAATAGGTTGTCTCTACTGCTGATAATCCCAGTTTCCCTTGAAACTTGAGTAACGAAAAGGAACAGGAGACTTGGATTGACTAATAAAACAGTGATGTATGGCGTGCGAAGCTATTTTGTGTCGTTAGTGCGTACGCAATTTATTCGAATGATGATTCATAGCACTGTGAAAGGTGGAGCACAGACAAAGGAAAGTGGAGCGATCAGTCCTTCAGTGAAGTTTAATCTTTACAATCATATAAATTCTGGCTCCCTGATCTGTTTTTGAATTACCAGAATCCATTCATAAGTCATCCACAGCACCGACTGCCGCCTTTTTCGTCACAGCGCCGCGGCGGCGCTCCGACGGCGGCCGACGCGTGGTGTTAGATGCCAATCGCAACGGAGCGCCATCACTGGAGACTTCAACGCCGAGCGCCCGGCAAATTTGTTTCTTTATCGGCCTGTCGCATATTTTGTTTATTGTTTGATTTCGATTTGGTTTCGACCACAGGGTTTTTTTTAGGTGATCTGCACGATAATTTCACTAAGCATAAGAAAAACCTTTCAGGCGACACACCCTAGTGTGCAGTCTCTTGCAGTGGCCAAGTCGGGTCAGCTAATCATCCGCCAGTCAGCCACATCCCTCACCACTGGTGGATTTCTTGCGTGATGACGATCGTCAGATTCGCCCGCAACAAGTTGGTACATGCGGAATGGAGACAGTACGGCATCAGAACGCCCAACGAAACTTCGAGGACGTCACGCTCCACTTGGCAACACTAGCGCTACATCGCTGCCCACTCTTCCTCCTTCTACCTCACCGTCGGGCTGACTCACGGTGCCATCGTCGACATTTAGTTCACCGGTTGCATATTCTGGCGGACGTATGTTGCGACTAGTCAGATCTGATTGTAGGGCAGGCAGGCAGCCTCGTCATCCGGCGGAATGCTATCGGTGGTGTGATCCCAGCCAATCCGCGCTCTCTCAGCTGGTGCGGAATGCCAAAGTGGTGAGCTGCCAATTCCCCGCGCAACCTCAGCTGGGGTGGGCTGCTATAGTTGGTGAGCTGCCAATTATCAGAGCTAACTCAGCTGGGGTGGATTGCTATAGGTGGTGAGCTGCCCCTCACCCGCGCAACCTCAGCTGGGATGGGCTGCTATAGGTGGTGAGCTGCCAATTATCCGCGCTAGCGCAGCTGGGGTGGATTGCTATAGGTGGTGAACTGCCAATTCCCCGCGCAACGTCAGCTGGGGTGTACCGCTAGAGGTGGTGAACTGCCAATTCCCGCGCAACCTCAACTGGGGTGGAAAGCCATAAATGGTGAGCTGCCAATTATCCGCGCTAGCGCAGCTGGGGTGGATTGCTATAAAGACATATAAAGACATAAAACATTACTGCAACTATGAGCCACAAGGGCACTTCTTGGTTGCACTCTGTACACTCATCGAAATTGCACTTATCGAAATTAAATTTCATTTGCCATTCTTCGGACCACTTCACAAGTTCGTCTAAGTCTTTTTGCAGCGAGATATGCTCATTTTGACCTGTCATTGCCTAAAGACTTTCAATATAGTCGATGAAACGCCAATTATCCGCGCTACCTCAGCTGGGGCGGAATGCCATAAGTGGTGAGCTGCCCTTAATCCGTTCCTCAGCTGCCACATGCGAGCAATGGTGAAATACAGAGATTGGTGCCGCAGTCGTTTTTATTGCAGCAAGCGGGGTATAGGTGCGCATGCATTGTCAGCAGGTCCTTCACCAACACAGAGTGTCGGTGTGAGAACATGAGATATTTGCTGTCGCACCATAAAGCGATATAGTCATGAAGTGTTCTGACCTGAGGAAGAGCCACAAGAGCCCATCTAGATTCAGTCCGTGACGAAAACATACGATAAAGCCCAGAAACAGATACTCAACACCCCAATCAATACCAAATTGGTTTGGTAGTACCAGATAGCCTTACTCACCCTCTCTTGCAACACCTAAAACCTTTTGCACATTTCAAAGTCGGTGTCAAATTTCCTGAAAGCTAACCTTGCACTCCTATGTCTGTTTACTAACCGCAATCTACTATCCTGAACCTGACTATCAACATCCCTAGCAGTCTTCGAATCCTGCACCTGACCTGCTTGACTCTCATTACCTATGATGGGGCCTGTCAGTAAACACATCAGACACTCCCTCCTCTCTTGTTAACATATCTACCTTCCTAATCAAGCCCCCACCATATATATTCTGATATCACCGTATATCATCAGAGTTCCCATAGCCACCTTCAATGTTTTTGTTTTGTTTATGTTTGTAATTCTTGTTGATTTTGTGTTTGTTTTTGTTTTCGTTGCTAAGTCTAGCCCTTGGCCTACCAATATTTAACGCTAGCTAGTGAGTAACGTTACTGATCAGTGTATGAACTATTTTGCTTAATGTATTTACTCACTTAGCCTAGGTACACTCACACACACAAAGGCAACAAACCATCCCTCTGCTCTCAGAAACCTAAGATAAACAAAACATCCAAGCTTGCATTTATCATGCTGAACCAACACTAACTACTAGCTCTAACTCAACTAACCAGCTACTATTAGCAACCAACAATCAACTACAGCTACTAACTCCACTATTCAATATGCAAGTCTTAACATAGACGTGTACCGCAAAGTTGGTACTTCTATGGAAACTGTTTAACCGTGGCACAGCTTTATTCCAGATGAATGTTCCCCTCCATTAGAAGTACGAATGTAACCCAAACAAAGCCTAGAAAGCCTTTATAACTAAACTGGTCTTCGACACAATAATCTAGACGGTCTCGTCCAACTAGATTGTTCTAATTTGTTCTGGTTTCTCCCTGAGTCAAAGGCCCAGATTTTAACCAAGGATAAGAATAATAATCTATTGTAATCTTAACTAACAATCTTAATCTGGCACACAAAGATAATACAACCTTTTTCCTCTGTCCCCTTAACAATACCGCAAGCCACGTGGCCGCGTGCGCCACTCGTCTACACAGCGTCGAGGCAGCCACGCCACTATCGATAATTCTAGAAGCCCAGAATGCCTAAGAAAATGCGCATGCACCCAGCTTAAGCAACCAACATCCCTTACTTAACCAAACCCTACAATGGAGAAAATCATCCGACCACTAGCCGCCTATGACGAACCTTTTCCTCACCAGTCTCCCCTCGTCACAGGAGCGCAGGAAACATATCCGGGCGCGACGAGAGAAGCGCTGCAAGTGATCATCCGTTCGCGACAGAGGTGAGCATCAATTGTGCTCGTGTCACACAGGTGGGACACGATACATAGCAGGTCTGAGCGGTGCTTGGATGCTGGGTGGGATGGCGGGTTTGAGCTTGGATGCAAAGGTTCCGGGTTCAACGCTCGCACCACTCGGGACATTTGCCGACCCCGCGGCACATAGTGCGGACAGCGTATTCAGCCGTGATAGTGCATGAAGTGCGTCGTGAACCTCCCAATAAACAACAACGAGAGTGGCGCTGTTGATCAGCTGGAATGCCTTCTTCTGATTCTGGTTCAATGCTCTCCCATGTAACGCTCGGCGAGAAGGCAAAACTGGAGGCGGCAGGATTCCGTACCCTATGCAACTTCGATTCTGCTCTGGCCGCGCTAACAATAACGAGGAAACAAGCGGGCAGGAATGGTTGGCCACCGACTGACCTGAAATAAGTATAAATGCTACCTTCCTGTACTGGAGACATATCTCTAACAGCTGCCCGATATTTTGTCAACAGTTATATCCGAGAACCAGGGGGCCTGTGAGTGAGGCAGCTACCATTGCTGACGACCACCAGCTTAAGCGTGCATCAGGCCTGGCTCTTCTCACCCACTGTTCCCCGTCACACAAGTCTGAAATATTACTGGCATCCCCAGGACAGGTACACCAAACTTTAAAGGCATTTTTCACCTCTTTATATAAAAACCAACTTTGATTTGTCTAGCTTTAGTTTTAGAGCTGCTATCTGAATAATTTGCTTGTCCAAGTCGGATTAACAAAAACCCGGTTCTTCCCTTCAATCTAACCGCAAAGATTGCTGTACAGTTCACGAGACGAAAGACGTTTTGCTTTGGCAACACTGCTCAACCGAAACAAGATTTGATATGCCAATGCTGCACAACCCCAACAAGACTTAACATGCCAATGCTACACAGAAAACGACATGGATCTTTCGCAGCTGGCTTTCAGACTACGGGTACTACGGTTGCGGCTTTCAGTCAAGGTGAGCAGATTGTTGCCTGCGATGTGGACGCATCCAGCGTGCTGAAGAGTGGTGGCTCCGTCCAGACGGGCGATACGCCGCCGCTGTTATAGCATTGCTCTCACGAGGGGGAGTCGCCATCTCTGATCATCAGCGCTCACTGGCCGTACAGCCAGGTGCCGTACACGGCCGGATCGCCCTCGATGGAGACGCTGCTGTGGTGGCTCAGGCGCACGTAGCGGCCGTAGGATGGCGAGCCGCAGATCAGTCGCCGACTTCGGTTGGGCGGCGCTGCCAGCGCGGCTGCCGCCTTCACGCAGTTCTTCTCCTCGCCACGCACCACCGACACCAAGACGGAGACTCCGCCCGCGGCAGTGTTGTCCGCGCCAGTGTAGCGCACCTCCTTCACATCGTACACGGCGCCCAGATCGCCGGTCAGGCCCCCATTCTCCTCCGTCCAGCGAACGTCAGGCACGGCCGCGCCGAGGTACTCGCAAACGGACGCCGTCAGTCTGTCGCACAGCCCGTCGTGAATACTGTAGCCAGTGTCCACCTTGACGAGGATGCATTTCTCAGTCATGGGTTTGTTCGGCTGACCGCTGCCCCAGTCCATTTCCGTCACCATCTTGCCGTTGGTGGAGACATATGTATCCGTGCCGGCGTCGCCTTCACTGAATAGCACGTCAATCCCGACGTGCGCGAAGTTGCGGTCTGAACTTGCAGCTGTGTTATCCAGCTGGCTGAACACCGCCTGGATTTCGTTTGAGCTCTCGGCGGGGTACAGGACCGAGTCGAATTTGCGACAATTTTCGGCAGCCTTGCTGGAAGTCATTCGCTCGCGGAAGAAGGCGAAGCTGCGGCCAGGTGGGTCGACGTTGAGGACGCGAAACTGAGCCGAAGGCTCACCCTCTGAGTGGGGGAACTTCCTGGCACGGACCGACGCGCTGCCGGTGCCCGCGTCGCGCGAGTACGACTTGAGGCGCGCGAACAGCGAGCAATCGCCTTCCGCCAGTGTGGTGGTGTTCAGGATCACACATCTGGGTGTCTGGAGGCACTTCTGCTCGCACTTTGCCGGCGGTGTCTGTTGCATGCTGGCGAGCAGACTGTCAGGATCCGGCACCCCGGTCGACATTTCGCCGAACATCTGTGCGCCCGCAAGATCTGTGCCGTCCGCCGGAAGGCACGTATCGAAATGGAGGTGAAACCCATAGGCGCAGACGCACTTTCTTTGACGGCAGCTCGCGGGACCTTTGATGCGGAAACAGTCGGCCTGTCTCTGGCAGTTCTCATTTGCCATTCCTGCGCAAATCGGTATTGGGAGTCAGTACGTTTCTATGGCCACCAAAATCATACACTGTAAAAATGCATCTACTGGATTTTTGACGTTTGCTCAACCGTATTTGTGTGATCGAGTTAACACGCGCCGTGTGGAGAGGGGGGGGGGGGGGGGCGAAAGCCGCCCACTCCTGAGATTTTTCGTACATAAGTCAACGATTTTGCCAGCCGATATACGCCATGGTTTGCGTACATGCTTAGAAATGACCAGCACGTTGTTAAAATGGAGAAATGAAAACCGTCGGAAGATTTCTCGAGTTAGATGTCGTTAAGTAAAGAAATTTCGCGGGGCGAGAAAGCAAAAATTGGTGCTCATGTGTTTTCCATATATTGGCAAAATGGAAGTGCTGTTGGCCACAGTAGGGACTTGTACATTGTTATCCATTGTTGTATTGTTGGTATGTTGTTATGCTATATAGTTTCAAAGTCATGTTAGCTCACCGAGTTCAAGTCAGGTGAAGTTCATGACAGATGAATGGAACTAAACTTAGTCAACTGGATGGTTGTCATAAATGCAAATGACTGTCATGTGATTGATATCACTGCATGTTACTCCCTACACATCCTGAAAACTACTATTTGACATTCTGTACTTAAGGGTTCCCATACTTGATTGATGTATTTCACTCCTTTCTTCGCGTAGCCGATTGCGCTGAGCCGCCAGGGGGTGGAATGTGCTCCCTCCAGTGCGCGTAATTTTCGGAGGCCTCCAGGGCGCGTGTTAACGTCATGCTACTGGAATATTGCTAGGAGGTGCCGACATAAACAGCAAAGCTTGTATGGGCTGTCGGAAGAGCGTCAGCCGATGATCAAGAAATACTCATCCGACAACGGACAAGACATAAAGTGCCTTCAATCACCTTATCATATTCCGGGCAGGGGTGTCGATTTTTGAAAAACATTTGGGTGAAGGCGAAGTGTAGTAGACATTTCCCCCGCCCCCAACCAAAAACTCATCTGATTTCGTCCTTTGTATTTCAAGACCTTAACCCGCGCCGTCCTTCCCGTCAGATCCTCACATTCCGTCTCGGGGGGGGGGTAGTAACCCCCTCTAAAATCCAAACGAAGCATCGCACGAACACGAAATAGGTGTCATCGTAAAGCGCTGGACGGGTAGCGTCCGGGTCCACACCCCGAAACAATCTTCCCCCAAAAGTGACGTCACCAGAGGGGCTAGAGTTTCACGACTTTTCATGACTTACATTATGTTTGCCCTTGGAGGTGCCCTTGACAGCTGCCCATTGGAGCTGCCCTTGAGAACCCTTGAAAGCCACTCTTCATCACAGGGCTTGCGGTCCATACAATTACCACCTCTAGTCTATGTCACTCACCTGGAGCCAGCCAATGTGTACACTACTCACCGAGAGCCGGTGGTATTTGCACCTCTCACCTGAAGCCCGGTGGGGTCTGTACCCCTCACCTGAATCCCGTTGGTGTCTGTACCCCTCACCCGGAGCCCGGTGGTGTCTGTACCCCTCACCTGGAGCTTGGTGATGTCTGCACCCATCACCTGGAGCTCGGCGGTATCTGAAGCCCTCATCTGGAGCCGGTGATGTCTGTACCTCTTACCTGAAGCCCGACGATGTCTGTGCCCCTCACCTGGAGCTCGGCGGTATCTGTAGCCCTCTCCTGGAGCCCGGTGGTGTCTGTGCCCCTCACGCGAAGGCCGCCAACGTCTGTACCTCTCACCTGGAGCCCGACGGTGCGCCAACAGCCATGACTGGTCTGTCCCCAGCTCCATGATGCTCGGAGTGGGATGGTGAGGCGAAATGCGGCACTGGCTCAGGCCGGAACTGTAGGCCACGGCCTTACAGCGGGGGTCCGCGTGGCACAAGTTGTCGCAATGGCCTGTGGTGGAAGGCTCCGTGGTCAACACACTCTATCCTCCAGTAGAGATAAAGATATACAAGTTTTAGGGAAGGGAAGACCTGCGGACTGTGTGGAAGACCAAAAGGATCCCCTTGTCGGTGCGAGGACGACCCAGCACGTTGGTGATCAACAGAGCCGCTATTGTTCTTTGATAAAAAAAATGAGCGAAACATCTAACTCACTTGTCATCTCGGCCACGTACCAAAGCGGTATACTGGCGCATGTTGCCAACAGCCGAGCGGTTAACTATGATGTATAGCTTGATATACGGGAATAGTACAGCTTGGGTGAGGAGTGCCAGGCGAGAGCAAAGAAAATAAACACTCTTGAAGGATTGATATCGGTGGAATCGTTCTCCAAATACTTCGTGCAAATAGCCTTCAACTTCAACAACGATTATGAACTAACCGAAACAAACAGGAAAACAGAAGCCACGATACCTCCACCGATTGACTTCACGTGAGCAGGCCACCCTAGAGTAATCTTGGTAGTACAAAGTGTATTCAACTGTCCCCTTTGGACACTATGTATGTTGCTAATGGTGCAATCCATCAGAGGAAACACTACATTAAATGCTGCTCCATCTTCAAACAATTTAAAGTGGATTCATAGAAACATGGACAGCTGGGCCGTTTGCACATCGTGCAGAAACAATATATACGAAAGGCCTCTTATTGTAAAATACGCTGGGTGTTATACGCTCGAAAAAAGAGGCTCATCAAAATATAAATATCTCACTTGGATGGCAGTGCGCAAAGTATCCGATACAATACAGTATCTGATACTACATATTACGTACGCACAAAAACTTGGGCTCCCCAATGAAGCCGGTGCAATCAATCTGAATTAAGCAACCAATTGTAAAATTGGGTACTATATCTTTTTTTCGGACCACGCAAATCCATCATTGACATCATAAACGAGTCATGCAAATGACCTTCTCTCAGTCTTTCCAGCTCATTATGTACTGCGGAGGTCCGAAATCCATGGCGAACAACTGTTCTTATCGGCAAGAGTGCAGTGGCCTGCTCATTAAGCTGCCAATGTTGTTTGTCCGAATGACGCATGCCATGTAGGAACAGCATAGACCAATCTCTATCAGTTCATGGCTACAGAGCAAATGGTCACGTGACCATATTTTCTCCTGTGACCGGAAACGCGAATTCCTGTCCTTGGACCGTGGCCCGTGGTTATCCTGGTGCATGGTCTTGCAACGTCTAATTGTGAAGCGCCGTGATATCTATATATATATATATGTGGTGTGTGTGTGTGTATGTGTATGTGTGTGTGTATGTGTGTGCGTGTCTCAAAGTTGCGGTACTTTAAGCGCAAGGTAAATTTATATTTTCCATATTCAATGCCAAACACATACTCGAATCACGTACACAAGTTTCAGAGTTTGTTCTTAACTTTCGACACGAGAAATTGTTCTGCTTGTTTGCCTTGTTCAAAATGTGAATGCCAACAATACTTTAGCACCGCTTGTGCTAAGTCTAGCATTAAATCAAACAAAAAATATAGACACAAGTACCTACTCCCGTCGTAGCATGTAATGCGAATCCATCCAATCCCTAAAAAACTCAGAATAACCACGTATTTTGCTCCACCATATTTTCACAATGAAACGAAACGGGAAAAAGATGTTTTCATCCAAGGCATTTATTCGGTGTGAGCGTTTGCATGTAATCTTCACTGAATTCATATTCAAATAGGGATATCGGTATGTGAGGTAAAATAATGCACAAATAATAAAGCATCAATGATTAGTGAAGCAAGATGGATGAGAGAAATGCATGAACAATCACGTGTGGTTTGTCTGAATCCTTGCAACTTCTTGCACGAGCTCGTTTTTTGCTTCCTCGCCAGTACTTACACATGAGGACGTTGTCCAGCACACGACTGCAGTTGTCCTTCTTCAGAGTTGCATTACTTGTGGTGTAGTTGGAGATCATGGCGTCCCAGAAGCTCCTGTCTGCCGTACAGCCCACCAAGAGGGCGAGCAAGACGAGGACACTGAGGACACGGTGCAGGGACATCTCTCCCGACTCACCGGGCCCCGTCGCGCCGTCGGCGAGACGAAGCGGCCGATAGTGGATCCGGAGGTGGGATGGGGATAGCGAGGCACCTGACGCTGACAGGGGGAGACCTACAGCCAGATGGCCACAGTCCCCCAACAGCTGCTGGTGGTGCTTCGGAGGAGGGGCAGGCTGCGATATCCAACCGGGGGTGAACTTCCGACGGCAGGGCGGGTCGCACACCCGCCGCCTGCTCGACGAAACGAGCAAGTGTCCGAGGCACGGGTCTGGTGGCCTCTTTCGTGCAGCTCGATAGCCGGGACGCCTATGGGTGGTATGTTACAGTGCCGGAATTGCCTGCCACCATCGTTCCTTTGCAAGCGGACTGATATACCGGTGTTGCTCACGCAGAGCGGTCATGAACGGTCAAGCCGTGGCGTCATAATGACACCGAAATCGGTATCATTTCCTCCTATTCACTCGCCTCCGGACATTTCGACGATTTATCGTTCGCTTTATCGATTTATCGTTTACCTGGAACGATGGCGTACAAAACTCGTGACGGCATCCGGCTACGTCTTCAACACGATACAAAACTAAAATGGCCGAATAAGGGCCACACACTTGCAGGAACTTCACCCGCGGACTCGGGTGTCCTGCGGCCCAGTATAACTGGGCAGGACATGTACAGACAAGTTGCCTGTCAACAACACCGCCTGGCATGTAGATCCGCAAACTTGGCTGTCCCGCGGTGCAGTATGATAAGGCAGGACATGCGCGTTCAAGGAGCCTGTCAACAGCACCGCCTGGCAAGTAGACTGACCCGGCAGACTTCGCTCTGCTGCGGCGCAGTATAACCGAGCACGGAGTGTCCAGTACTATTGGTCCATACATTACCCGTTGCCGAAGCTCGCTGCACACACCGCCATGCCATTAGACCCCATTAACTGCTGGTGTCGGGATGTTTGATGGAGGTATTAAGCTTCCGTATCTCCGGTTTGAGATGATCCTGCAATTCATCAGGTCGTTTCAAACGGTTCATTCCAGGCGCTCGGGTTAATGGCCACAGTTATGACCGAACTTTGCTTACTTCGCGACGACGAGCGACGAGTAGACACGGTTTTCGACTGGTTTCAATGTGCGAGCTATGTCGCAAATACAGTGCATTATACGTCAGAATCATAGCTAGCATGTCCGATTTACATTGCAGTAAAACATGTGAGACACAAATGGACCAATTTTATGCTACTTGAAATAAAAATAATGAATGTTCAACACTCTTAATAGCTGTATTTGCTTGCATTGACAATGACCAACAAAAAAGCTGCACATATTTGCGTTAGCGTTTTGAATCTCCCTGCGAACATCTAATTCGTCAAGCAGCGGCTGTATGGAGGAAGTCATTCGTGCTGCATCGGTGGTACTTTCACCCAATAGCACGTCATGTCTTTAACACGACGATCCCTTCTACTAGTGATTTTGCTTGGTTTGTCGGCAGTTTAGTGGAGGATTTCTGGTTGTGCAGCGCGTATGTGCTTGTAAGTGCCATCGGAGGAACAGATCATATATTACCCTCTGCGAAATCATCGAGGCAGGTCAGGTGTCACTCCCCGAGCCGCACCTGTGACCTTTTGCCTCAGTGTGAATCGAGAAACTTTCTGCCCAGCCCTAACCAGCCGGATTCGAGGACCTTCAGTTATTGCTTCCATCTGTGGAGTGGGTGCACCTGTGCGGGTTCCCTTGGCAATTGAATCCGCTGATTGAAAGGTTGGCGGCCCCATTCGTGGTGAGACTGACTATGCGGTCAGAAATCCACCGTATCCTTTGGGATGGGCGTAATTAGGATTGCGTTTAGGCATGATTCTCATTGAAAAATGATGTCTGCCTTCCATTCATGCTTTTGAGAGGATCATCCAGCTCGGTAAGACCTGCCATTTGATATCAAGTATGATACCAATAATCCGGTGTACGCATCTATGATCTTTATGTTGTGTGCTTGTTTTCCGATTTACTGACATGATATTGTGCATGCCATTATAATTCTCAATAAGAAACCTTAGAATGATGTGCTTTGTGTGAACACGACAATACTACCACATCACCACTTGAGCTCCTGTGAAAATACATGCCTTCGAGTTGTACTCATTGAACAAAAGATTGAGGCTGCTTGTTCTGGCTGCATTGTAGGCAGAAAAGTGTTTTATCCTGGATCAAATTCCTTGGCGCTATCTCCATCCCTCTCTCTCTCACTCTCCTCTTTCTCTCTCTCAGTCCGTCTTACTCACTCTTTTATTCTCTCACTCTCTCTCACTCTCTTACTCTCTCACTCTCTCACTTGTTCCCTATCTCACTCTCTCACTTTCTCACTCTTTCCCTCTCTTACTCTATATATACATATGTATATATATATATATATATATATATATATATATATATATATATATATATAATATTATTTATAAATATGCATATATGTACTAAATACATGCAGATATACATGCGGATATATCTGCATGTCTTTGGTACATTCCAGGGCGTCTACATATAATTCGTCGTGTTTCTGTGCGGACCAATTATGACCATTGACAACAACATGGCCTAATGTGAGATACCACATGTACTGTAAGATCTGGACTTGCCAATTACACATTACCTGTGTCTCTAGTTGTATAGTTTGGATGCTGGTTGGAAGCTCAATGCTCAACTGACCTGATTCACACATTTTCTACCTATTTTTACTATGATGAGAATATTGAGTAAACAAATACATTCGTTTAAGTTAATGCATGAAAAATAATGCCGACAAAAAAATACCTGCCTCCCCATTACCATTTCGATGGATTCAATTATAGATCCGTTCAATTCCATTTATTATTGTGTGTGTATGTGTGCGTGTGTGTGTGTGTGTGTGTGTGTGTGTGTGTGTGTGTGTGTGTGTGTGTGTGTGTGTGTGTGTGTGTGTGTGTGTGTGTGTGTGTGTGTGTGTGTGTGTGTGTGTGTGTGTGTGTGTGTGTGTGTGTGTGTGTGTGTGTGTGTGTGTGTGTGTGTGTGTGTGTGTGTGTGTGTGTGTGTGTGTGTGTGTGTGTGTGTGTGTGTGTGTGTGTGTGTGTGTGTGTGTGTGTGTGTGTGTGTGAATTTGGCCGACCTGCGTAGTCCGTAGTTGGTTCGGCCGGTGCCGGACGGTAGTAGGAGGAGGGGTTCGGTCATCGCCGTCCGATTAGCAATGCAGAACACAGCTATATGGTACATTATCGTACATCAGTTTTTGGTTCGATTATATTTTCGGTTTGTTTGTTTGTTTGTTTGCTAGTTTGTTTTTTTTTTTTTCTTTGCTTTTTGTTTGGTTTTTGTTTTGTCTTTTCTTTTCTTTCCTTTCATGATTAGGTTTAATGTGGTGATCTGAGTTGGGAGAGAGTATGAAGGTGAAGGAGCTGTTTGGATGTTGTTTAGTGTTTGGATGTTTTGGCACGAGCGCTTGGTTTGGTATTCTTGGCGCTAGTGTTTGTTTCTTGGTTAATTGTTTTGGACGTTCCTGTGCAATGGACGGGGTCTGTGGTGCTGTGTTTGTCGTCTGAGCTGTTGTTTCTGCCGCACTCGTATGGCATCGGGGGTGATGATTCGTGTATTTGCGTAGTGTTCTGAATGGTGGGCGGTGGTCTGATGATGATTGGTCTGGGTCTGTCTGTGTTTGCACGGAACGTTGAGTGGGTTTTGGAGTGGGAGCCGTGTGATATGTGTAGTGCTGGTGTGGCCGGTTCCTGGCGGTCGGACGATGGGTGGCGGTCGTTGACCCATGCCGATGCCTGCGACTATGAGTCATCTAAGTGTATGGGGCGGAGAATCTCCTTCTCCCTCCTCCACCGAGGGCGGGCCCAGTCCCGGGAGCCGTGGTCTGTGTGGCACCATACGCATTTCCTCGTGTTGTTACTGCAAGTGTTGTCCGTGTGTGTGCTGGCACAGCTGGCACAGACTGGGAGTGATTTCCTGCAGCCTCGCCACGAGTGTCGGTATCCCTGACAATGAGAGCAGCGTCGTGGAAGTGGTGCCCGAGGTGTGACCGTGTATATGATGTACGCGACTTTGATGTGTGTCGGTTGTTTTTTGTGTGTGCTAAATGTCAGTATCAGAATGTGTGTGTTTGGTTTGGTTTTGGGGCGGGTGGCCTATACACCGCGGTGACTCCCTGGCTGTAGAATGTGGTGGTCAAATAATCCTCTTCGAGCCGGGCTAGTTCGCTTGCGTATATTATTCCTTGGGATGAGTTGAGGTGTGTGGCTAGTGTAATGGTGATGTGTGTGTTCACGATGACTCTGATGGATATTTGTGAGTATGTCTGCGTCTGTCGTGTTGTTGACCTGGATCAGAAGTGCTCCCGTTTTAGTTGGGCGTGCGTGTAGGGGCGCTCCTGTGTGCGGGGTGACTTCCCACTGTACCAACCAGGGGTCAAGGTAGCTCATCGACTCCCCATCGTCCCGGCGCAGAGGTAGTAGTCCCCTGTCGGAGCGTTTGCGGTGTTGGTGGCCATTGTGAGTTGGTTTGTTCGGTATGGGTTTTGGGTTTAACGTCGGGGAAGGAGAAGGATGGAGTCCACCTAATACAGTATCGGCGGTATAGGGGTGGGGCAGGGATAAAGATGGCAGTGGCACCGCCGGACGAACCTGAAGTTGAAGATAGATGATGATGGTCCGGAAGAAAGGTGTTGCACGGTTTGGCACTGACTCAGTGCACTGGTGGCAGGCTGACGGTCTTCTGTTAGAGTTGGCTGGGGTGCGGTTCCAAGATGGCGTCGCGAGATGGCGTCGGAGAGGTGGTGGCGTCCTTTCTCGTGGCCAGTTGGTGCTGGCGTGCTTTGGGAGCGCTCCGTCTGGTGCTGATGCGGCTGTTCGTGCTGCCGTCAGTGCTGCAACCCCTGTGGCGTCGCTGCCTCTTCGGTGTTGCTGGAAGCTTCTCAGAGTTGGTTTTCCGTGGTTTGAGGTCCGTGTCCGATTTCAGGTAGCCAGGTTGGTGCTTGTTTGGGTTTCATTATTGTGTGTGATGCTTCTGGTCCTCCACTTTGAAAGTGAATCGCAAGGCGTCTACGTAACGCGCCATTGTACTTAAGTGCTTCAAAATGGCATCAAGGATGTTTTGGGAATTACTAATTATGCAATACATGTGCTAGACCCGGCATTTGATGTCAAGTCACCTATATAACAGCACTTTATCAGGTCAACTGCCTATTCAAGTTGCCGGAACCGGGCCGTTCACACTTCGAAAACATAACAAGAACTGCTCCAAGGACCAAGTTTGGTTCCATTTCCTGTCATAAACTTCATCTAACTTGACTTCGGGAAACTAACATGACTTTGAAACTATATAGCACAACAATATGTATCAAACAAGTCGCTAGTGTTGACCAGGAACCCTTCCCGTTTGCCAATATACGGAAAACGCATCAGTGCCGATTTGTTTGGTCTGGCGCTACAAGATATTTTAAATATAAGGGTCCCTGACCCGAAATTTGGTGACCGATTTCCGTTTTCATTTCATTAAACAACGCGCCAGTCTTTTCCAAGGAGATATGCAAGAATGGCGTTTATCGACCGGTAAAATCTGGAGTTTCCCACGAAAACCGGAGGGGTGGGCGGATTTCGCACCGCCTTCAAGGCGCGTGTTAATGTTGTAGTTGTTAATGTCGTGTCAATGTCGTGTTAATGTTGCAGTTGCGAGTAGTTCTGTATGGCCGCTGTGAGGAGGAGTGTGCAGTAGGGTGTGTCACGAAGGACCTTTTTTGGAAATTGCACTTTGCTTAGTGAAATTATCGTGCAGATCACCTTAAAAAAACCTGTGGTCGAAACCAAATCGAAATCAAACAATAAACAAAATATGCGACAGGCCGATAAAGAAACAAATTTGCCGGGCGCCCGGCGTTGAAGTCTCCAGTGATGGCGCTCCGTAGCGATTGGCATCTAACACCACGCGTCCGGCCACCGTCGGAGCGCCGCCGCGGCGCTGTGACGAAAAAGGCGGCAGTCGGTGCTGTGAATGACTGATGAATGGATTCTGGTGATGAAGCTCATTAATAAAACTCAATGAAAGTGTTTAGTGGGGTAAAAGGCTTTTGATAAGCACCAGTCGCTTCATAAGTTGCCTGGATATCTAACGCATGAAAGAAAGGTTCACTTTACGTCGCTTGTTCGTTCCATTTTCAATCAGTAGATCTATCGGCGTATAATGCTAATATTTTCACTTTTGAAAGCTTGAACATCTTTAAAATTCCTCGTCTGTTTACATCGAAGACCAATTAAATCATTCTGAGACACTTGATATCTTATTGTTATGACAAATAGACCAGGCGAAATCGTCATCATGCTCCGTTCCACTACAACCGAAGGAGACGGGCATACAGCGACGTCACCTTTTGTACGAACGGCCACATTTTTTGTACGAACTATCATTTTATAACTGTACTACTTGTCTACATGCTCGACAAAAACCCGACATGAAATCCTTTTGCTGCTGAGCACTGGCATTGCTGACCTGTGTTTCAACTTCGCCACAATGTAACCGTGGCGGGTCTCTTCACCAATTACCTTCAAAGACGCCTCGGTCACCACTTTCACCATCCGTTCCACCGTCTGACTGTACACGGGGTATGGCGGTACTTCGAGAGGACTCGCGATGATGTCTAGTAAGTCATCATCGGACAGTTGTTGCGTCAAGGGCGGCTCGGTTATCGCCCCATTACACCAATCAATCAGCTCCATGATGCTGTTTGCCCCCATATTCACTTTTGGAAGCTTGAACTTCCCACTTCGTCAGTATCACTATCGACTTGAGTTCTGCGACACTGCTGGATTTGAGTGAACGCCCTTTCCCGTGTGGCTTGATCTTGGCCCGCTGCCATTGCTAGCAGTACTGCCTCAGGGTGACACCAGTAGCTGTTGCGCTGTATTACCGGCTGCACCATGGCCGCTATCTCAGGTCGCAAACTTTTGAGAAGTTGCACGCTGTGCAGCGCATTGCCAGGACCGTCAGAACATTTCCAGTTCTTCTTGATGCAGAACCACATGGGAGTATAGTGGCCCACGATGAACTCCGCTAGCATTCTCAGACTGTATGATGGCTGTTCGGTTGCTATGTAGAGCCGGAGAATTCGCGCTGCCAGAGTTAGCCACCTGGAGTGGTTTAGTGGACCGATCTTCATTTTCGCAGTTCTATCTGAGCTACAGATCTGTACAGTCTGGACACTACGCGCCAGACTGTACAGAATAGCCTGATCTGAACTTAGGTCACTGAGAATCTCCTGCGTCATTTCTGAAACATTTCCGCCATCGATTGGCTCAAAATCGACCACTGGCAAGGTTTCTACTGCGCCTGCAGCAGCCCGGCCAATCAGCCCACTAAACGACTTAGGTCCTGTTGTGACTCCATCTAACTGGCTAAATACTGCACGAAGATTAAGTTCATTTGCATGAAGTTGGCACACAAACCAGTGGACGGGGCGTTTTTGTCCGAGCTCAAACAAACTGATAACACCACCTTTTTGGCCAGCATTAACTCTCGTGCCGTCACAGCCAAGCACAGAAACATCCGCACCAAACTCATATGCTACGGCGTTCAGGTCCTGAAAAATGTCCTCCGCTTTCCCAGTCTGTGGGGTAAAATGTCCTAAATATGCACTGTCTGGCTCGGATACAACCACAATGTGCTCTTCCGTCTTCTTTGAACTGGCTGTCATAAGCGTGTCGTCTTTTCTACCGTCGAAGTAGAGACCAGATACACGACCTGCATGATCCTCATGGCTCTGGGCTACTACCTCTCTTTTAATCCGATCCCTTGCTCGCCATACTTTTTTTGCTATCCACTATGCCGTCCATATCGTCATAAGTGATCCGACCAATGTTCACTTGGAAACCGTTCATGATCGCAGCACACGCACGATTAGACACTCCGTACCGATCTGCTGCTAGAGCCGTATTTAGCAGTTCGTCTGTGTTACTGTTCACCATATACTCTGACTCATTGACTACAGATGTGAGCGATGATGAATCTGTGGCGGAATCTTGGTCTGAATTAGAATCTAGCTGGGCCATTCCAGAAGGTCCCGGTTGTGGTGATGTGACTCTCTCGGCGGTCAGACGCCTCCTTTCGTCCATGGCGCGTCGACGAGTGGTTTCACGGATATCTGCGGTGCCGATTTGCATTTGGCGAGGTCCTCTCTGGTCTTGGACAAAGGGAAACTCCATTCGTGGCACTTTGTCGGCCATCGCACATTTGCAGCTATCGATATCAGCAAATTTTCGCGATATCGCGATATCACATTTCAGCACATCGATATCAGATATCAGCACGGCTCGTGTCGCCCTCGTTAATAGGTTGTCTCTACTGCTGATAATCCCAGTTTCCCTTGAAACTTGAGTAACGAAAAGGAACAGGAGACTTGGATTGACTAATAAAACAGGGATGTATGGCGTGCGAAGCTATTTTGTGTCGTTAGTGCGTACGCAATTTATTCGAATGATGATTCATAGCACTGTGAAAGGTGGAGCACAGACAAAGGAAAGTGGAGCGATCAGTCCTTCAGTGAAGTTTAATCTTTACAATCATATAAATTCTGGCTCCCTGATCTGTTTTTGAATTACCAGAATCCATTCATAAGTCATCCACAGCACCGACTGCCGCCTTTTTCGTCACAGCGCCGCGGCGGCGCTCCGACGGCGGCCGACGCGTGGTGTTAGATGCCAATCGCAACGGAGCGCCATCACTGGAGACTTCAACGCCGAGCGCCCGTCGCAAATTTGTTTCTTTATCGGCCTGTCGCATATTTTGTTTATTGTTTGATTTCGATTTGGTTTCGACCACAGGGTTTTTTTAGGTGATCTGCACGATAATTTCACTAAGCATAAGAAAAACCTTTCAGGCGACACACCCTAGTGTGCAGTCTCTTGCAGTGGCCAAGTCGGGTCAGCTAATCATCCGCCAGTCAGCCACATCCCTCACCACTGGTGGATTTCTTGCGTGATGACGATCGTCAGATTCGCCCGCAACAAGTTGGTACATGCGGAATGGAGACAGTACGGCATCAGAACGCCCAACGAAACTTCGAGGACGTCACGCTCCACTTGGCAACACTAGCGCTACATCGATGCCCACTCTTCCTCTTTCTACCTCACCGTCGGGCTGACTCACGGTGCCATCGTCGACATTTAGTTCACCGGTTGCATATTCTGGCGGACGTATGTTGCGACTAGTCAGATCTGATTGTAGGGCAGGCAGGCAGCCTCGTCATCCGGCGGAATGCTATCGGTGGTGTGCTCCCAGCCAATCCGCGCTCTCTCAGCTGGTGCGGAATGCCAAAGTGGTGAGCTGCCAATTATCCGCGCAACCTCAGCTGGGGTGGGCTGCTATAGGTGGTGAGCTGCCAATTATCAGAGCTAACTCAGCTGGGGTGGATTGCTATAGGTGGTGAACTGCCAATCTCACCGCGGGCGCAACCTCAGCTGGGGTGTGAACTGACCGCGCAACCTAGGTGGGGTGTACCAGAGTGCTGCCAATTCCCCGCGCAACCTCAACTGGGGTGGAATGCCATAAATGGTGAGCTGCCAATTATCCGCGCTAGCGCAGCTGGGGTGGATTGCTATAAAGACATATAAAGACATAAAAGATTAGTGCAACTATGAGCCACAAGAGCACTTCTTGGTTGGACTCTGTACACTCATCGAAATTGCACTTATCGAAATTAAATTTCATTTGCCATTCTTCGGACCACTTCACAAGTTCGTCTAAGTCTTTTTGCAGCGAGATATGCTCATTTTGACCTGTTATTGCCTAAAGACTTTCAATATAGTCGATGAAACGCCAATTATCCGCGCTACCTCAGCTGGGGCGGAATCCCATAAGTGGTGAGCTGCCCTTAATCCGTTCCTCAGCTGCCACATGCCAGAGATGGTGAAATACAGAGATTGGTGCCACAGTCGTTTTTATTGCAACAAGCGGAGTATAGGTGCGAATGCATTGTCAGCAGGTCCTTCACCAACACAGTGTGTCGGTGTCAGAACATGAGATATTTGCTGTCGCACCATAAAGCGATATAGTCATGAAGTGTTCTGACCTGGGAAGAGCTACGAGGGGCTACCCAAGTTCAGTCCGTGACGATAACATGCGATAAAGCCCAGAAAAAGACACTCAACACCCCCAGCGATACCACATTGGTAGTGCTACAAAGCTTTACTCTCCCTCTCTTGCAAAACCTCAAACATTTTGCACATTTCAAAGCCGGTGTCAAATTTCCTGAAAGCTGATCTTGCACTCGTATGTCTGGTTATTAACCGCAATCTACTATCCTGAACCTGACTATCACCAACCATAGCAGTCCAGGACTCCTACACCTGACCTGCTTGACTCTAACTACCTATGATGGGGCTGCCACTAATCACATCAGACACTCCCCCTCCCTCGTTAACATATCTACCTTCCTAATCAAGCCCCAATGCCCCTAAACTATCACAGTTCCCATAGCCACCTTCAATGTTTTTGTTTTGTTTTTGTGTGGATTTTTGTTTGTTTTTTTCTTTGTTTTTGTTTTGTTTGCTAAGTCTATCCCTTGCTCGACCAATATATAACGGTAGCTAGGCACTAACGTTACTAATCAGTGTATTACCTATCTTGCTTAATGCATCTTAGCACTTAACCTAGCTACACTCACACAAGATAAAACGACAAACCATCCCTCTGCTGGCAGAAACTAAGATAAACAAAGCCAAGCTTGCATTTATCATGCTCAGCCAAGACTAACTACTAGCTCTAACTCAATTAACCAGGTACTATTAGCAACTAACAATCAATTACAGCTCCTAACTCCACTCTTCAATATGCAACGCTAAACTTAGACGTTTACCGCAAAGGTGGTACTTGTATGGAAACTATTTAGCTGTGGCACAGCTTTTTTCCGGATGAATATTCCCCTCCAACATAAGTACGAATGCAACCCAAACAAGGTCTAGATAACCTTTCGAATTAAACTAGCTTCGACATAAGCATCTAGTCGGTCTCGTCAGACTGGATTGTTCTAGTTTGTTCTGGTTGGTCCCTGAGTCAAATGCCCAGATTTTAACCAGGATAAGAATAATATTATATTGTAATTTCAACTAACTATCCTAATCTAGTACACAAAGATAATACAATCTTTTTCCTCTATCCCCTTAGCAGAACCGCAAGCCACGTGGCCGCGTGCGCCACTCGTCTACACAGCGTCGAGGCAGCCACACCACTATCGATAATTCTAGAAGCCCAGAATGCCTAAGAAAAGTCGCATACACCCAGCTTAGGCAACCAACATCCCTTACTTAACCCACATCTACAATGGAGAAAATCATCCGACCACTAGCCGCCTATGACGAACCTTTTCCTCACCAGTCTCCCCTCGTCACAGGAGCGCAGGAAACATGTCTGGACGCGACGAGAGAAGCGCTGCAAGTGATCATCCGTTCGCGACAGAGGTGAGCATCAATTGTGCTCGTGTCACACAGGTGGGACACGATACATACCGCGGGACATTTGCAGATCCCGCGGCACACCGGTGAAAAAGTGCGAACGGCGTCATTAGCCGTGATAGTGCATGAAGTGCGTCGTGAACCTCCCAATAAACAACAACGATAGTGGCGCTGTTGATCAGCTGGAATGCCTTCTTCTACTTCTTTGCTCTCCCATGTAACCTCGGCGAGAAGGCAAAACTGGAGACGGGAGTATTCCGTAACCTATGAAACTTGGATGGTGCTCCGGCTGCGCCAACAATAACGAAGAAAAAAGCGGGTAGGAATGGGTGGCCACCGACTGACCTAAAATAGGTAGGAGTGCTAAATTGTTGCACTGGAGACATATCTTTAACACCTTCCCGATACTTTGTAAACAATTATATCCGAGAACTGAGACACCTGTGAGAGAGGCAGCTACCATTGCTGACGACCACCAGATGAAGCATGCATCAAGCCCGGCCCTCCCAACCACCGTTCCCCGATACACAAGTCTCAAGTATTAGTGGCTTCCCCGTACTAGGTACACCAAAATTTGAAGGCCTTTTTCACGATATGCTTTCAATATCAACGTTGATTTTTCTAGCGTTAGATTTTGAGGTGGCTATCTAAGTAATCCGCGTGTCCAAGTCGGAGTAACAAATAACCCCGTTTGTTCCTTCGATCTAAGCGCAAAAATTGCTGTACAGTTCGCGAGACGAATGACATCTTGATATGCCAATCCTGCACAACCGAAACAAGTCTTGATATGGCAATCCTGGACAGCCACAAGAAGTCTTGACATGCCAATGCTACACGGAAATCCACATGGATCTTTGCAGCTGGCTTTCAAACTACGGGCACTACGGTTGCGGCTTTCAGTCAGGGTGAGCAGATTGTTGCCCGCGATGTGGATGCATCCAGCGTGCTGAAGAGTGGTGGCTCCATCCAGACGGGCGATACGCCGCCCATGTTATAGCATTGCTCTCACGAGGGGAGTCGCCATCTCTGATCATCAGCGCTCACTGGCCGTACAGCCAGGTGCCGTACACGGCCGGATCGCCCTCGATGGAGACGCCGCTGTGGTGGCTCAGGCGCACGTAGCGGCCGTAGGATGGCGAGCCGCAGATCAGTCGCCGGCTTCGTTTGGGCGGCGCTGCCAGCGCGGCTGCCGCCGTCACGCACTTCTTCTCCACGCCACGCACCACCGACACCAAGACGGAGACTCCGCCCGCGGCCGTGTTGTCCGCGCCAGTGTAGCGCACCTCCTTCACGTCGTACACGGCGCCCAGGTCGCCGGTCAGGCCCCCATTCTCCTCCGTCCAGAGGACGTCGGGCACGGCCGCGCCGAGGTACTCGCAAACGGACGCCGTCGGTCTGTCGCACAGCCCGTCGTGAAGACGGTAGTGAGTGTCCACCTTGACGAAGATGCATTTCTCAGTCATGGGTTTGTTCGGCTGACCGCTGTCCCAGTCCATTTCCGTCACCATCTTGCCGTTGCTGGAGACATATTCGCGTTCACTGAATATGAAGTCAATCCCGACGTGCGCGAAGTTGCGGTCTGAACTTGCAGCTGTGATATCCAGCTGGCTGAACACCGCCTGGGTTTCGTTTGAGCTCTCGGCGGGGTATAGGACTGAGTCGAATTTGCGACAATTTTCGGCAGCCTTGCTGGAAGTCATTCGCTCGCGGAAGAAGGCGAAGCTGCGGCCAGGTGGGTCGACGTTGATGACGCGAAACTGAGCCGAAGGCTCACCTTCTGAGTGGGGGAACTTCCTGGCACGGACCGACGCGCTGCCGGTGCCCGCGTCGCGCGAGTACGACTTGAGGCGCGCGAACAGCGAGCAATCGCCGCCGTCCGCCAGTGTGGTGGTGTTCAGGATCAGACAGCTGGGTGTCTCGAGGCACTTCTGCTCGCACTTTGCCGGCGGTGTCTGTTGCATGCTGGCGAGCAGACTGTCAGGATCCGGCACCCCGGTCGACATTTCGCCGAACATCTGTGCGCCCGCAAGATCTGTGCCGTCCGCCGGAAGGCACGTATCGAAATGGAGGTGAAACCCATAGGCGCAGACGCACTTTCTTTGACGGCAGCTCGCGAGACCTTTGATGCGGAAACAGTCGGCCTGCCTCTGGCAGTTCTCATTTGCCATTCCTGCGAAAATCGGCATTGCGAGTCAGTACATTTCTAAGGCCGCTAAAATCATACACTGGACAAAAATGCATTCACTGCATTTCAGCCGTTTGTTCAATCCGTATTTGTGTTATCGAGTTAACGTCATGCTCATGTAAAATGGCTATGATGTGCCGACCCAACCAGTATAGCTTGTTTGGGCTATCGGACGAGCGTCAGCCAATGATCAATATATACTCATCAGACAATGAACAAGATATAAAGTGCCTTCAATAATCTTACGTAATTCTGAGCAAAACAAATGTACAGACAGGCATCTGACCTACCGTGGTCTGACTTCACTTGATGTCTTATTTATCAGCTGGTGTCTTGTGATCAACAACACGTTAGGCGTCATACGCAATGTTAATGTGGACATCGGGGATTCCAGTAAAGGAAGAAAGCAACAGACAGTTTTCTGATTCCATTATAAAACAAACTCTGAAATATGCACCCGCGACAAGAGCGGACCCATGAACATGCAAGTTTCGAGTAATACCCTGGAAACACACATGCTCTCCACTACTGTCAGTAGTTGACGCCGAAACAGAAAGTATCTTTCCATGGTAGCCTGACTTAGTACCGAACACCTAACCATGGGGTCAAGAGCAATATGTGCCTTTAATCCGCGCCCTGGAGGGCCTCTGAAAATTACGCGCACTTGAGGGGGGAGGGCGGGGGCGCATTCCCCCCAAGATCTCGACTCTTATCAAAGATGGAGGAAGGAAATTCGCAGGGTGGATGGGTACTGTAGAGTCTCTATAGTGTGCAAATTGCATGACCTTAGGCCAATATCTTCGAGGAAATTTAGATCAAATTTCAAAATTTTCCGGTTTTGCGTGGCTTGGCCTGTCATTGTTATGGAGAGCTATGATTGTGCTTAATTGCTCCAAAATGGACATCAATGTTCTTTTGGACATTACTAATGATGCAATACAGATGGTGGATCCGGCATTTGACCTCAGGTCACCCAGACAACAGCATTTTATCACGTCATTGCCTGCCCCAGTTACCGAAACCGCGCCGCCCGCCCGATTACTGGACAGTAGTTTTCAGGATGTGTAGGGAGTAACAGGCAAGGTGGCATCAACCACATGACAATCAATACTGTTCGATGTATAACAATATACATCAAGCAAGTCACTAGATTTGCCAAGAACACTTCCCTTTTGCCAATGTACGGAAGCGCATTGGCACCGATTTTGTGGTATGGCGTTTAGAAAATATTTGTTCTTTAACGACCCCTAATACGAAATTTGTTTGCCGATTTTCGTTTGTCTTACTTTATACAACGCGCCGGTCATTTTAAGGAGGTACGCAAACAATGGCGTATATCGCTCGGTAAAATGTGGAGCTATGTACGAAAAACCGGAGGGATGGGCGGGTTTCTCTCGCCCTCCAAGGTGCGTGTTAAAGAAGGAAGACCGCATTTCATGATTTCGTAACTTCAATTGGTCGCATTAGGGCACAGTGCGGGCAAGTGGACGGAACATTTTTTTATGTTGGAAGGAGTTTATTTAAGTCAATGGTTTTCCCCTGAATGATTGTCAGAATTTTTCTTCATGGCTTACCATGTATATATGCCACATGAAAATATACGTGCCGACACTGATGGTACG
>JAOTOL010001292.1:475000-485000 GCA_034440575.1 Imbricaverruca yamaguchii | reverse complement strand
CGGAACTGTAGGCCACGCCTTTACAGCGGGGGTCCGCGTGGCACAGGTTGTCGCAATGGCCTGTGGTGGAAGGCTCCGTGGTCAGCACACTCTCTAGCCTCCGGTTGAGAGATATCTAATTTTTACTGAAGAGAAGACTTGCGGACGGTGTGGAAGATCAAATATCCCCTTGTCTGTGCGAGGACGACTCAGCACGTTGGTGATCAAAGGAGCCGCTATTGCTCTTTGATCTAAAAATGAGCCAAACATCAAGCTCACTGAGCATCTCGACCAAGTACCGAATCGATATATTGGAGCATATTCCCAACAGCCGAGCGATTAGCTTGATGTATAGCTTGATACATATGAAAATTATAGCTTGGGTGATGGGTGTCAGGCGACAGCAGAGAAAATAGACACCCTTGGGTTGATATCGCATGGATCAACTACTCTGTGCAAATAGTCTCCAACACCAACGACAATTATGTACTGACAGAAACAAGCAGGAAAACAGAATCCATGACACCTCCACCGATCAAGAGTTGCAGGGATGGGAAGGACAGCAAATGAAAGAGACTCATTCCTTTCATACAACGCTAAAGCCGCTATGTTAAGTTTCTGGAATCTTGTGTGGTCATATCCATCAGACAACTCCTGCTGAGGCCACCAGAGGCAGGGCGCGGTAGAGGGCATTCACATTGCACACGATTACGTGCAAGAGTAAACGCAAAACTCGACGCACTTGATCACCATGAGCATGCATGCTAGGAGGGGCTTCCCTAAACAGCTGTGATATTCAAGGTCAAATATCGTGGTTATTGTGGTCGGGCTCTTCAGATTCACGTCAAAATTTGCACACAGGTAGAACTTGACACACTGATCATCATGATCATCAAAGGTAATAGGGGCGTTCATAAACAGCTATATTATTCCGGTCAAATCTTATCCCAGTGCAAATATTCACTAATTATAAATACGCACGAAACGAATGTCAATCTGCACGTCATGCTATATTGATATTCGATTCTTACCGCTGGAACATCGTGAAAACAAGCATACTGATAAAGCTTGGCACCGATGATAATCATGAGCACAATCAAGGAGCCGTATTACAAAACAATACGATACGATACGAAAACACTCCAGCTTCAAATAATTAAAAGTGGATGCACACTAAAAATGACAGCTGGGCCGATTGCATTTCGTGATGAAACAATATCAACACAGAGCCTCTGATCGTAAAAGTAGCTGGATGTTATCCGTTTAAAGAACTTAGCTACATAGAAAATCCGAATATATGACTTGAAGGAGAGTGAACAAAGTATCTGCAGTAAAATATACCACACTACATGTCACGTACGCCCAATAACTTGGGTTCCCCAATGAAACAGGTACAATTTGGGCAGGTAATTGATTTGCAATGAATCTGAATAAACCAAGCAAGTGAAGAAAAAATTGGAATATTGATTTTTCGGGAAAGCGAATGCTTCATTGACATCGTAGACGAGTTCATACACCATGCAAACGAGCTCCTCGCAGCCCTTCCAGCTCACTATATGTTGTCGAGGTCCAAAATCCATGGCGATCTACTATTATTATCGAGAAAGGACCAGTGGTAGTCTGTGCACTGAACTGCCAATGTTGTTGCATTAGCACAGTGAAGGCTACATAAAATTATCAGACAGTACTGTACACACACACACACAATATATATATTTTATACAAATATATAAATATATACTGTATTGATATATATATATATATAAATATATAAATATATATATAATATAATATATATATATATATATATATATATATATATATATATATATATATATATATATATATATATATATATATATATATATATGTGTGTGTGTGTGTGTGTGTGTGTGTGTGTGTGTGTGCGTGTATGTAGAGCACTGTCCGATAAGTATATGTAGGCTTTACTATGCTTCTGCATGGGTACAGTCAACCAAGGAGGTATCTTCCAGTGTACCTCTACTATGGGTGGTCACTAGGAACGCAGCCTTTGTGGCTTTATTGACTTTAGTAACAATTATTGGCGGCAAACATTTCACCGCTTCACAATTAGGCGTTGCGCACAATTAGGCGTTGCGTGACCGTGGACCAGGTTGACCACGCGCCACTGTCTTAAGCCCGGTTCACACTTGGCAATTCGAAGCGTCAAACGTTCGTAAAACGAACGGATATTGAACGTCAAACAGAAGATAGACGTCGTAAAACGAGCGGAAATGCACCGGGAATAACACACACTGTTCCCCGAATGAAAACGTTCATCTTACGCTTCGCTGCGAATCAATTATGACGCCAACGAGATCAGTCTGACTGGTAAATTGATTTGTGAAGATTTGTGAATAGTATGCACTGGTAAACAAATTTGTGAAAAGTATGCAAACCGGCTAATGTGCCATGAGTGGCAGGGGTTTGAGTCAAATCACGAATCCAGAATCCTCTCCGTAGAAAATCATACATTCTCTGCGATCCATTTATATTGCATCATTGTTGAAGAAGTGATGTTGAATGCTGAACTCTCAGTTCAGCCTTGCTGAGTTAAACTGGATAGCACAAGTTGCAGAATATTACATGCTTCACGTAGTTTTGCTTTGCTTGGCCATGAAGACTCGCAACAAAAATAGTTGGAACAGCATATGAAGTGGTCAACAAGTGGCAAATGAAATGTAACTTTGATGAATGCAGGGTAATGCATGCAGGTAGACACCATACTAGGGATGCACGCTTGATGGGTGACCAATTGTGAGTTGGGACTGAGCAAAAGAAGGATTTGGGTGTTGTTGTGGGATATGCCACACATAAAGATTTAATGCAAAAGTGCAACATTAAGTCACAGGGGCTCTCCTTGGTTGCATTTTGTGGACACCATCGGCTAGTTGCCCATGCTGAACAACAAGTCCCAACATGACGAACCATGAGTCTGCAGACAAAATAGATGGGTTAACTTTGGAGCCCATCTTGGGACATCAACTTAAGTGCACCTTGACATAGTGAGGACCAAAATTCACATGTACATATTTCAATATGCATATCATGCACACATCAGAAAAGCTGGCATCTGTAGTTGGCACTGGACATGCACAACCAATGCTTTTTGCTCTGAAAATTCCAAGGAATTGGCATTTACACCAATGGAAATTATGAATATGTTTTTCACCATCATGCATAACCTGGTAGTGCCAAGATGTGCTTGGATTGTCAGAAATTGTAAATGGTCTTTCATTGCTTATGGTAGGCACTTATAACTCACATGGCCAATGGTTTTCTGCATGGCTATATTCTTCAGAGATACTTGCAAGATTTTTTCAGGGCTGCATGCACAGCCCCAACATATTATTTTCCATCTTGGGTGAACAAGCATGTTTTTTTCAGTGCTAGTGGAACACAAACACAGCACAACATTGCATACAATTCCGCCTGTGACTATTTTCCAGTGCTACCTCTCTACCACGTGGTCAAGAAGTGTGCTAGGAAATGCAATATTATATGCACAAGCAAATCAATGCTTCTCACCTGGTTATAGACAGCCAACACAACTTCGAATATCTCGCGCCCACGCAATCACGCCAACAGAACGTTTAACGCTGAATAGGCGTCGAAAAGATAAACTATATCTATCTTTTGGACGCCAGATTGACGTTCATTACCTGGTCTTGACATGCCCCGGTGCACATTGTGCGACGCTCAGATCGCGTTAAACGTTCGTAAGACGCAGTTTTTACGGGCGCCCAAAATGCTTTCAATTGCCGTTTGTTGGACGAAACGGCTTAAAACGATGAATAAACGCTCGGAAAGCGTCACAAGACCGTAGTGTGAACCGGGCTTAAGGACAGGAATTCGCGCTTGCGGTTGTCACGTGGCCATTTGCATTACGGCCATGAAGTGAGACGCTGTTCCTACCTGGGATGCCTCACTCGGATCGCTACCAACTGAACAAAAGCAATCACACACACACACACACACACACACACACACACACACACATATATATAATATTTATATTTATATATATATATATATATATATATATATATATATATATATATATATATATATATATATATAGAGAGAGAGAGAGAGAGAGAGAGAGAGAGAGAGAGAGAGAGAGAGGGCATGAACGATCACCTGTGGTTAATCTGATTCCATTCAGCTCCTTGTACAATAGGCCATGTCGTCGTTCGTCAGATTAAGATTTGGATCTCGGCGGGGTTATTTTTTTGTGCCTTGCTATGTAGTCATGTAAAATAAAAATAAACATTCCCAAAAATTTGAGTTTCAAATCTATAGAAACGAGGATCTTGTGATGTCTGCAAATTTGGTCTCCAACGCCCCAGGCGTGGGTTGGTTGGAGGTTTTTACACCGTCACTGTTTCTCTCCTAATCAAGTTATAGCTACCAAACAAAAACGAGCATGTTGCCCGTCATCAAAGGAACAAGACGGTACCCAGTTTTGAGGCTTGGG
This sequence comes from Imbricaverruca yamaguchii, assembly GCA_034440575.1. Lineage (NCBI taxonomy): Eukaryota > Metazoa > Arthropoda > Thecostraca > Neoverrucidae > Imbricaverruca > Imbricaverruca yamaguchii. Next base: position 480,523 of record JAOTOL010001292.1, on the reverse strand, counting down.
GTCAACTGGTGACCTCCCAGGTCAGGTCAATGACCAGAATTAGGCCAAAACATGCATATGTTTTCGTTTGTGGGGCCGCATGTTAAACATATTAGGGTTTCAGGCACCGGAAATAAATCTGATGGCCCTCTGATGCTTCTCAGATCTAATGGCGTGCCTGCTTTCAGATCTAATGACCGCCTACTTTGTCGTAAAGCTGCTGTGCTGTGAGTGATCACCGGCCAAGCCGCAAGAAATGGCGGCTCGCAAGAGAACTCGCTCTGAGTCAGCACAAGGTTGACGGAGTACTTGGGGACGGGGAAGGAGATGTGTCTGACCGAGCTGCCCACCCTCCGGGACTGCCTTAGGTACGGCATCTACCTGAGGGAGATGAACACCGAGTACCACTGCGCCAGCCGCGAATTCTTTCAGGAAATCGTCATCCAAATCAAGCAGAGGTGGGCCAGTGCTAACTTCAAGTTCCAGCCTACCGTCATTGCGGCAGACAAGACGATCGTGGAGAGACTGCTCGAGCTGTGGGAGAAAGCCAGCAGAATAGCCAGGAAGCAAGTGACCTCAGAGAAGCAGATCAGTAAGATGGAGGAGCAGCTGGACAGACTTTTTGACGTCACGAAGTGCCGCTGCCCAATCCTCCCCTGTCAAGAGGCCAACTGCCCTGGCTGCCCCATCCCCAGCAACGTCGGGCTTCCGCCCTGCCACATCACCTGCACTTGCCCCAGGGAGCAGAACATCCCTGCGTTGGAAGTTTCTTTCATGATGGTCCAGAGGCAAAAGATTGGGGAAAAATCTTCATGCATGATAGGTCGTGTGGACAAGAAGGAGAGCAGCAAGCAGGTGTTGGCCTGCCAGAGGAAAGAAAAGAAGGAGCAGTCGAAGCAGAGGATGGCGGAGAAGAGAAAAGAAGAAGAAAACCCGAAGAAAGCCACCATGGAAGTTAATCAATTCGTGGAAGAGCTGACGGAGGGGGAACAGATCGAGATGGAAGAGGACGAGGACTGCTACAAGCGTGACCCCAACTACTCTGCTAGTGCCGCTACCAGCTCCAGCACGCGCAACATGGCCAGCATCAGAAATGTCGCCATGGCCTCAATCCGGTACGGCATGTCCTGCAACGCCACCGCAGCTATCGCCAACGCCGCCATGCTCGACTACGGAGTCATTTCCAAAGACGACACCTCAAACGTCATCGACGCCAAGAAAGTCCAGCGCGCGAAGGAGGCGCTCTATAGGGAGCTCCAGGAGAAGGCGGCAATGACGTGCCAGAGGAAGGAGATCGCCTGCTTGTACTTCGATGGACGGAAGGACTGGATGCTGAAGTATGAGCAGGTGGAGGGAAGTGACCAGCTCTACCCCTCGTTCCAGAAGGAGGATCACTACTCGGTGGTAGCTGAGCCCGGCGGGGACTACCTCTTTCACTTCTCACCTCCGAAGGCAGATGAGACTGCCACCGCCGCCGAGCAGATCGCCAAATGTCTGGTGCAGTGGATGCGGGAACACGGCGTCGACAAGACCATCATGCATATTGGAGGCGACTCAACCAACACCAACATCTGGGGCGGCGTCTTCCAATTCGTGGAGAAGATGCTGGGCAGGTCGCTGAATTGGCTGCTGTGCGGTCTCCACCTCAACGAACTTCCTCTCCGCCACCTGATCATCAACCTGGACGGGCCGGGTGGCTTCGCCGGGAAGGAAGCCTGGCACCTCCGGCTCATCTGCGAGTACATCATCGGGGTGTACTACCCCACGTAGTTCAGGTACAAGATCCGCAACCACTGGATCGAGGGCGCACGGATCTGTATGCAACAGCTGCGGCTGACTCTCGATCAGGACGAACAAGTGGTCAAGGAGGTGTTCTCCTACCTGGAGTCCAGCGCCTGGTGGGGGCATCCGGAGATGCTCCTGCAGACGCTGCTGTGCAGCGAGGAGCGGGAGGACCGCTGCTTTGCCGTACAGAAGATCATGGAGGTGCGGGAGAAGGAGGCGCTCGGAAGCCGAGGAGGGGAAGAACAAGTCAACATCCGCACCAGGTGCAATGTGGACCTCAACAAGCAGGCCACAGGCCTGCGGAAACTGATTGTCTGGGATGATGAGCAGATCTCCGAGCCCATCCTCACCCGGGACCTGCCAGCTGCGGTCATCAAGAAACTTCGAGTCCACCCCCATGGAAGTAGACTCGATGCCAGTCCACGGACAGAACGTGGAGCGATGTGTCAAAGAGGTGACGGCCGCGTCCAAGGCAGTGTAGGGCTACGCGAGAAGAGACGGCTTCATCAGGGTCAGGCTGGCACACAGAGAGCTGACCGGCGGCGTCATGAAGTCCAAGAAGGACCATGCGAAGATATGTTTGTAAGGTCTGGACCTGTGCTCTTTGCTTGTTAGTGTGCTGTACTGTCGGCCGGTTTTGCGCTCCTGGGACGTGTAAGCATATTGTGCGCGGCCCGTTAGAGGCTCTGTATCGATACGCTATGGCAGCCGGTGCGCGTGCGCATGTGAATCACTGTGATGCCACCGGCATCTGACACCGAAGGTCAGACTGCAAAGGTACTTGTAGAAGCGTGTGCTTTTCCTTTGATGCAAAGAATATTAGTATAACTCTGCTCTATTCGGAAAATGATTTGCTTTTGTGATGTTTAGACCTGAGTTAATATGCTATGGCTTACGTCCTTTCATGTCGATGTGGTACCTGACCGGATTTGTCCTGACCTGACCTCTGTCGGTGACCGAGAGCGGCAAAGATTAGAAGAAACCTGAGAAGTCGTCAGTTTCTTCTCCGGCATGTTGGTGTGGTCCTTCGGTTTGTTCTGTGGTCCTTCAAAGGGTAAAAGTCTTTTTTTTTGCATAATTTTGGTTATTGACCCGACCTGGGAGGTCACCAGTTGACCCCAAGCCTCAAAACTGGGTACCGTCGTGTTCCTTTGATGACGGGCAACATGCTCGTTTTTGTTTGGCAGCTATAACTTGATTAGGAGAGAAACGGTGACGGTGTAAAAACTTCCAACCAATCCTCGCCTGGGGCGTTGGACACAAAATTTGTAGACATCACAAGATCCTCGCTTCTATAGATTTGAAACTCAAATTTTTGGGAATGTTTGTTTTTATTTTACATTACTACATAGCAAGGCACAAAAAAATAACCCCGCCGAGATCCAAATCTTAATCTGACGAACGACGACATGGCCTATTGTACAAGTTCATACTTTGCATCGTCGCCAGTACTTACACATATCTACGTTGTCTAGTACACGGCTGCAGTTGTCCTTCTTCAGAGTTGCATTACTTGTGGTGTAGTTGGAGATCATGGCGTCCCAGAAGCTCCTGTCTGCCGTACAGCCCACCAAGAGGCCGAACAAGACGAGGACACTGAGGACACGGTGCATGGACATCTCTCCCGACTCACCGGGCCCCGTCGCGCCGTCGGCGAGACGAAGCGACCGATAGTGGATCCGGGGGTGGGATGGGAATAGCGAGGCACCTGACGCTGACAGGGGGAGACCTACAGCCAGATGGCCACAGTCCCCCAACAGCTGCTGGTGGTGCTTCGGAAGAGGGGCAGGCTGTGGTATCCAACCGGGGGTGAACTTCCGACGGCGGGACGGGTCGCACACCCACCGCCTGCTAGCCGGAACAAGCAAGTGTCGGAGTAACCGGTCGGGTGGCCTCTTTCGTGCAGCTCGATAGCCAGGACGCCGATGTGTTGTAGGTTACGTGGCCGGAGTTGCCTGCCACCAGCGTTCCTTTGCAAGCGGACTGACATACAGGAATGTAATTGCTCCCGCAGGGTCGTAATAAATGGTGAAGCCGTAGCGCCATAATCACACTGAAAGCGGTATCTTTCCGTCCATTCTCCTCGCCTCCGTCATTATGACGATTTATGGTTCGCTTAGTCCTATTACCTGGCACGATGGCGTACAAAACTCGTGGTATTCCGCCTACGTCTTCAACATCATGCAAAACTAAAAAACTAAAATCAGGGGCACACATTTGTGGGAACTTTAAATATGACGGGACGAGTAGTCTAGGGTAAGTTGACCGTCTCACAATTGAAAGATCGTGGAACAAACCTCACCTCATGTGTCGCTACTCTTCGCCCGCGATCAATCGGCGTGAGAGACTGGCGACACTAAATGACTCAGCGGTCGACGTGTCGTAAAACGAATAACCAATAAACAACAACTTCAAATATGATATTATCCTCTGGATATTGGATGTATTATCCACTGGAATCTCATACGATATTGGTCCACTATTCACGTGCGACCGCTTCAATTCCATGAAACGATGTAATGCAATATTGACGCGAGTATACTTTAAATAGTACCGTGCTGTCGTCACTTGCCTCATAATATGGAGTGATTACATTTGTTCGGTCGGTACGACTATGCTGAGGAATCTCCCCACCAGTTGGGATGGGCTAGATGGACTCGGCATGGGAATTATCGCAGACGCATAAGACCGCACAGACGCACGTATTAGGATAAACAGCACACACACACTGTTTTGAAATTTCGAAGGATGTTGCCGTTGGTGATCATCAGGCCACAGTCCTCGGTGTAGACGATGCGTAGGCGTAGGAACAGGTGGGCCAGGGGGGCTATGACCCACCCACTTTTAAAAGTGTGTGTGGGAAGGGGTGGGAACAATGGTAGGTGATCCTCCCACTTTTGAGGCATTTAAATTTCCTAAAAAGCACCATGCACACATTTGGAAACGTGAGAATTTCCTGTAATCCATAACTAAGTATAAGCCGTACATATCACATCGTAACACATATCCTGTACATATCGCGTCATTATTTTGGCTCTGGGACGCATCGGCCATGTTGATCATATAGCACGTTCATACTGGAGTTTCACTGTGATGCTTGAACCGTTAACATATGCCAGTGGCATAGCAGGCAAGTTCTGCGTAGCAGAAACCCTGATCCCAGAATGTATTCAATGAAGACAGTTGGATCAAAAGTACTAAACACGGAATTACCACCGATAGTACTGTGAAGACGTTTCATCGTCCAGTGATGTGTGCATCCTAGCTGAGATTTAATATTTCCGATCCGAAATGGTGTCCCGTACCGATTACGTTGACGCATTACGCTCCATGCATAAGTTGTGGTGCGAAGTAAAGACTTCTGTGAGAGGGAACCCACCTGGCCACAAGGGTCGGCCCAGAAACGTTGATGTCTCGATGATCTTTATCTCTATGTTTACCTTGATCTCGAAATGATTGGACGGGGCAAAGTGCATGAAAACAATGGGTAGACCAGAATGAATCGGGGCAAAATTCCATCGGCTTCCATTGTAGAAGATGAAATAATCGCGTGGGTGGGTTAGGCAAGCATTGGGGTGGCAGTTCTCCCTCAAATGTATGTAAAGCAACACCCCTGAGTCGAACGACTGGCAAATGGTAGCGAATCGGCGCCAGGTAGAAGCCTTGCGAGCTAGGGTTTGTTGCAAGGGCTGGGCCAATTGGAAGGAATTGAAAATGGCGCCCCCATCATCCGAAGGTCGCCTCTCTTGGAGCTTCCAG